>VJOZ01049850.1:0-13512 GCA_009801055.1 Stichopus horrens | reverse complement strand
CAGTAGAAAATTAGGGTTGTTCAATTTAACATTACAGAGTTCAATAAACATTGATGTATATATATTCATACATGTTTCAACAGTATGTATTAAATTTTATTATACTACACTTACTTAGATTTCTTGTATTTATTATTCATCACCTCTTGGAATATTTCACTTCAATCAACATCATTAGAATTTTTCTTTATGTTACTGTTATTGGTCAATGTCACCAGATTCAGTGGAGATTTAAAGCTTGATCATAAGAATAGAGTGTGAATTGCTAAACATACTAATGAAACAATATATGTGGAACATTGGTGACACAGCTTCAGTCTTTGATATCTGCTTTTTTGACACAGTGTAAGTTGCATTTTCTGTACCGCATATTGCAGCACCTGTTTATAATTGTGCATAGCATTAGAATAATATTAGTAATATACAAGTAGACTTTATGAATTGCACGAAACGAAACTGTCGCGTCTTTTTTTTGTCTTACGTACTGTCTCATAGTGGCCTAACCCACCCTAAAAGAATACAGCAAGATTTTTTTCTCCAGCTAACCTTCTCTGATAAAATCTTTCCACGTCATTGATGATTAGGCAATATAGTCAATCCCTGCCTCTGAAGCACAATTTGCCTGTCGATTTACTAGTATCGGAATGTGATATCGATAGGTGATAGGTCAGGTGGACTTTATGCCCCACAGGGCAGATAGGCTGGCCAGACCGAACATAAAATTTGAATATTGTTTACTAGAGTGACCACAGAATAGCTCTCCAGCCAAACCCATTCAGGTCTGTACATAGATCGGGTTTGCAATGTGCTGGTAGACCCTAGGGAGCTCTAGACCCCTATGTTAAATATTAAATGATATCATTTCAAACAAATAACCAATTTAATATTCCTATTAAAGGAAGTACAATATCTAAAGATTATAGTTTTATTACTGTAGAAAAGTACGAACGAAAGGCCAAGAGAAATGATTGCTTTGAGTGATATTGAAACGTAATAGTACTCGGTTGAACTTCGAACAATGACTCACATTTTTCATTCGTAATGCGTCTATCCTTTCTTGTCAAATATTTGTGATTTCTTGAAAACCGAACGATAGGCAACTCAACAAAACCGTCTCTACCTTTGCATTGGTTCTATATAATATACGGTACTCAAAACAGGCGAAAACATCACTTGTAAAAGAAAATGTTACATATCAAAGTAGTTAAATTTTATATGTATTGTTGAAACGCATCATTGTGAAGCATTGATTAGTCGGTACCACTTAGTAATAGCAAATAGAAATTTACAAAAATAAAAAACCTGCGCAAGAATTAATCAGAAATGCTTTCACGCTATACCAGAAATTCCAGAAATTCCAGAAATGCTATACCCCCCAAAAAGCTTTCAGGCTGCTATTCTTTTACCACGGCTCTTGGTAAGGGATTGAGCTCTAAAACCAGGGAGGTGCAATTTAGAAGGAGATACAACAGGCGCTTCTTGCTTTGAGCCCAATTTCCCTCCGTAATCGTCTCTTTTGTTCACCTATTACAGATTCAATGGGATTACAGGTTATTATTACTTTAACGTAAAAGGTCTATGTTGTTTACTCCGTTGTAAATTACACAAGAACAAATTTTGTCTATAGCATTGCCAGTCGTTACTCTTAAAAATCAATTTTTAAATGATTGTCGGCAATGGACCTAGCATCGAAGTTTTAGTTCAACAATCCTTTCAGAGCCTATGAGCATGTGTCAATGAAGATTACTTGGATGTCCCTAGACGTAGGATTACATCACACAAAAGTAAAACGACACCTCAAGCTGTTCTCATCACTTCATGAATTGAAAAATATCACGCCGGAGAAAATGTAGCAGTATTAGCATAACTTAACCGCCCTGATACATCTCCTTCTGTAGCACCTCCATGATAAAGCAATGATATTTTTCCATCTAATTCTAATGACACGTTCATTGTCAGTACCATCGACTAATTAGGCATGACCAAGTACGTCATTTCAACTGCACGTTTTATGTGTGCATGACTTTTACTTTCCATTGGTAGCTTTTCCAGAGATACTTTGCTTGAAGTAAGTTGCTATATTTAAAAGTTTGAAGATATGGTATGTTATAACTTAATAAAAATTAGCTTGGCAACAAATTAACTATCGCTTATTTTGTGAATAAATTCGAAATTGAAATCATCGCATACTTTTCACCTAAAATCAGTTACAGATTTACAATTGCAGAACAGTGTAAGGTGGCAACATCCCCGGAAAAGAAGCGCCGCATTGTATCTGCTCCTTGCTTATTAACTTTGATATGCTTAACACATATCTTCATGTTAGCCTGAGCCTCAATGTCTAACGTTGTTTTGGATTATAAGAGCAAGCATTATGGGACGGAGAAGTAAGTACCAATATAACTTATTTGAAATTTGTCAAAGCAGAATGCATCCACATTACTTAAAACTATAAATTGAATTTCCAATGAACAAACGTCATAAGCGTCCTATATTTTGAAACGTATTCCGAAAATTCAGAGACTTTTTGTAGAGAAATGTATTTCGCAACCGACAAGTAGAAACACGACAGAGCATGCAGTGCCTGGTACTTAAAGTGACACCTTACCCAAGGCTATTTAATCGTTGGCAACGTAACGTTTGGATTTCTTTCTTTCTAGAGATTAATGTTTTGTGTATGTTTTGTCATTGAAATATCTCTTAATTTTCACTTTTCAACGTAGACAACGACCAAAATATTATGGTGTGTACGATTTTTAGTCTTGTACTTGTGACCGGTTTGGCGAATGGTAAGTGTATTTTATATTGTTACGAAACAAAATACAAGCGTAAAGTGAGTAGATTGTCGTATTAAGAAAACAGAACATTAAAATGTCGTTGCTTGCAATATATAACATCGTTAGGGCAACATACCAACAACGCGCTTTTTTTCCCATATCCATACTTTCACCATGTGCGACTTGCTATGTGTACAACACATAAATGCAACCACGTATTTGATGTTAAGTACCATTTGCCCGTAAACATCTGTATGCATTATAGTGTATAAAAGGCACGATTTGAAGCAAGATATGAGGTAAACACTCAACTAGTGCTCTTATTAATACCAAGAGTAACTTTTATTCTAAAACATTCTAGGAATGCTATATATTTTGGTTCAACAGAAAAAAAAAACATTATATTGCAAGAATATTGGACATACATACGTCATACATAATATTTCTCTGTAAAAGGAATAAGCCTTTTCATAAGAGTAGATATATTCAAACATATCGATTTATTGCACTAAGTTTGAAAGATTGTGAATGTTTTGCTATGTGTTTATACGTCTTTAATGTTCAGACTTGTCACTTTCTATGGGAAGTGCACAGGGTCATTCCAAAAAAGGAAAATGACAACCTAAATTTTTGTTACATTTTACTAACAGAAACAGCCAATTTTAGAGACATTTTGATTGATGTTCATTTCGGTGATCCTGTGTTGTTCACGTGTGAGGGAAACGGTAGTCACATCTGGGTGTTTAAAAATATGACAATCATGGATGAGAAATCTAGTCCACACGATAATGGATACAGTGACGTCTCAGGAACTACGTTTGGAAATGCTTTTTCTTACTTGTTTGTTGAAACATTTTTGCCATGGAACCTTGGAAACTATTCCTGTTTCGTAGCTAATAAACTAGTCTACCGGTACATTCCCAGAATATTAGGTAAGTAACAATGTAAGGTTGTATTATGTATAAAAGTGTGATTGAAAATGTATTATGTGAAGTAGAATTCTCATAGCAAGACAATGGTATTTGTTAGACACAATATCACACTACTTTGAGATCCATTTTGCATGGTATGCATCTCAGTTTTTTCGTCATTCTGATAATTTATCGACGATGTCTTTCGTGGTTTTACGAAGTTAGTTCTCATGATTCTCTCTTTGTTTTCCTACACATTTAGAACGTTTGCGTTTGGTCGTTCCTCCCGGAGAGTCAATAACATTGAATTGCAGTGATGGTGATATCAATTCAACACAAGTCTATTGGCGATACAATGGCAAAGTTGTGTATTCCCCGTTTGATCCACGACAGATTGGAACAAATAAAATTCCTGGGAGAATTTTATCTGAATCAACCTCAGTATTACAAATTGATGAATTTACGAAACAAAGTGAAGGATATTATACTTGTTTCTCAACAAAAGGCAAATTGAGAGCATACGAGTTACTAATAAGAGGTGTGTGCCCTAACATCTTGTAGCTTCACTATACGAGCCAATGAAGTCATTTCAATTTCCATCTTCACTTTTTCCTTGACATAGGATGATATACATCATTTGCTTCATACAAATGTATCTACTTTACTTCTGCAATGATGAGGAATGCAATAGTCACAATTTTAAAACTGCCTCTCTTTTTTGTAATTTTAGTGACAGATTTAAATCTATATTTACGCATCAAAATCAATGGAGAAGATAATGACGAGATGACTTACTTACTATCACAACATGAATACAATATATCGTGCACTTTTGACCGTCCCGTGACTGCAGTAAACCTCATAACAACGATCAATTCAACAGTTTTAACAACGAGAGGTCAACAAACCATATTAGAAACAAAAATTTTTGTGAGCCGTGACAGCACGGTATTGATGACGTTCCCAAGGAATACTTTAGAGGTCATGATTTCTTGTATGCTACGGGATGTGTATTATACGGAAATTCAAAAGAATGAGATTGTGTTACCTGTGATAGGTAAGAAAATTTAATACTTGAACATTTATGTCAGCGATATATGGAGTACCTCACTCTGGTGACACAAGTACACATACTACTTCACACTGATATTAGGGTATTTCTAAATATTGACTATCTATTATCTATGGTGAAAAAAAAATTGATTGTAAAAAAAAAAGGGTTTTGTTACAGTGCAGACTGGAATAAAATCAATGTCGTAATATACACATCACATTTTCTGTCGACATGGTTTTTAGTTATCGTGTATTAATTAATTATTAATAGACTGAACCTTGATGCTTTGTAGTTAACAGCGTATAGTGTTTTGATGATGATGAAGTTGTGATTCTCTTTTTAGGAAGTATAAATACATAAAACAAGTCAGAAAATAATGCTTAAAGTTTATACAAAATACAGATGCTAATGAGTATGTGTTATCCTTTTAATAGTTGTGCCCGTCCTTCGACTTCAAATTGATGAGCAAAATGTCTCTGGCATTTACCAGGGTAGAAAAGACCAGCCGGTACTACTAAAGTGTGTAGCCTATGGTGCGAGGCCTAAGATCACCATGGAGATGGGAATAGGTACCATCCGCAATGAAACTCTACCGCGTATCAAGGAAACACAAAACAAGAATGCAGCATCAATTTTTGACTACGAAATGCAACAGGCTATCGTACTGAAAGAGGATATCACAGCAACATGCACAATTTATGGTCAACAGGGATTTTCAAACAGCAGCGTGAACATTAAAATACTGGTAGATGGTAATGAACACTTTCAGTGTTTCTTTGTAAGCCGATCCTTTTAAACAGATATTTGGAGATGAAACTCATACATATGGCATATCTTGACAAATATGTTATACTTCACGTTTTTTAAGAAAGGCTTTAAATGACTTGAAAAATTAAATTTCTCTTATTACAGCACTTGATGAAGAAGTTATTGAAGGAGACTGGTATGACATCATCTACGGCAAGAGCAATTATCTCATCGCTATATCGATTGGTATCACATTCAGCGTCATAGTTTGCGCATACATTTGCATCAAACGCAGATTTAGGAGTACGTACTTACTATACAAACTATTATGTATGAATTCCATTTTGTATAATTCAGTATAATGAACACATTTCATAGTTTGAAAATCTCTTTTTTGAAAAGACTGAAAAGTTTAAATGTCTAACAGAACACGTTCCAATTCTCTTTTTTGTTTTCGGAAAGGAATATTAAATTAAAATTGAGTATTAGCACCGTATTGTTTTGGTGGAGTTCAAAGGTCATTTGAAGTTACCTGGTTTGGTTAACGAAAATCTTGTAAACATAATATCTCAAAAGGCAAGCTTAGAGTGATGTCACCTTTAGTATGTCTTCAATCATTACATGTACAAGAATACTTGTTTTCGTGGAGGCTAAATGCCACTTGAGGTTAGCAGTGTTGAACAATGAATATTAATTTCATCCAAGTGAAGCTTACATAACACAATTCAAGCACAATATGTGACTGAAACGGGATCGACAGTAAGTGGTTATTCATTAATCATGCATCTGTTAAATAATAAACACCTAAGACAATAGAGTTGAAGAACATGAAAACTAATGAATAAGATGAGGCATCTGTCATCTATGACCANNCTACTCACCTTCATGGTAAAGACGGAAAAGCAGTTTGTATTGGTTCCGAAATGTAGGGTACTTCATTGCCAACAGTGAGCTTTACTGAAAAAAAATTTACGAAGCCACTTTAAACATAGCTAAGCAATGGGCCATGCATATACCCCACACTGAATTCCTGCATGTGACAGTAATCAACACATTTGCTAAAAGATTGTCTCCTCTTTAAAATCCCCCCAGTTAATTATGACTCACTTAAAGTAACACTCAGTGTTTTGGTCATTTTCTTTAGCCTGAAAAACAGTAACAACTGATTTCAGCAAACTTAATTGAATTTTATACAGATTCCTTCCAAATGATTTGTTTAATGAGAGGGGTAGCATAGCTAGTACACTCATCAATTGTCATTGACGTTTATTGACATTTACTAGTTCTCCGGCTTCTCTATCTGTCCACAATTGAAAAAGATTACCGTTTCGACAGTTTTGGTTTTGAAGATTTGTGTGCTACTGTATTTGAACCAACTTACTTATTCATCTTGGATAAAATATCTTTAATATATGATCATCTGCCGTCACCATCATCTCAACCCACATTACAATATGTTGGCTACGACTTAATTAACTAAAATGTGTGAAAAACATCATTACTGTACTTACATCATTGAATGTCACATTATCTGGTGATGTCCCATCACTCCTTATGAAACCAGTTTAGAGTCTCTTTTGTTAGCTTTGATTTTTCATCACGGCATTTCTTCAGAAGGGCAAACCTGTCAACCCCTTATCTTTGTAGTTCTTTTTAGGTTCCACAATCGTCCAACGGAGTGAGCAAAACCACACGACAATACTTGGTTTATGTAAAATAATATTCCTCGTCATGTTTCAGAGATCGAATATAGATCTTATTCCTGCCAATTTCTTGACGTCTATCAGTCCAGCTGAGCAACTTATGAATACAACTTAGAATAATGAAAACAAATGCTTATCATAATTTCACAATTTTTAGGATGCTCAATTATTTCAGAGAGCTTAACTCCATACCTACAATAAATAACACCCACCATATGGAGTTCACCATCTTGTGATATGCTTAAAGTATTACTTGTAGCATGGTGACGCTTAGTAATGAGTTAGTAAAAGTAAAAAAAAGTCAAAATTTATTTAGGTGGGGTCTTAGTATCAGTAGTACCTCACAAATGTAGTGGAATGAAAAGATTTTCTGTGTTTTCGTTGCTCACGATATCTGCTGATAAAGGTATCTATCTTGACACATTGTAACTCTGGTGGAATCTTAAGCATAGAGAAATAACAACAAAAGTGTCATTCGGCATATGCGTGCTGTAAAGGGATGTCTAGCAGACGAAGTTTGGAGAAATGGTGTTCTTTTGAGGTTTATGTTGGAAAGTTTAAGTGATATTTCAGATTAGGAAACAAATCCAAGCCTAGGCTGTAGGCAAGATAGAAAAAGCTTATCAAAGAACTACAGATGTCAAAGGCACACGCGCACAGTGGACTTCCTGAGTGGACTCAGGAATAGCGTCATCCTACTTTCAATAAGGTAGGTAACCGTGTTTGATGTAACGTAGTTTCTTTAATAGCTAGTTCTATGCCATTCTAGGGGATGTGTTTTATGGGGTTTTATCTAGGTGCTTTTGCTATAGACCTGCAAATAAAAAGATCGTTATTGTAAATTAATTGAGATAACAGTATAGCCCATATGCAAGAGACGTCTCGAATCTGGGCAACAAATGTTTGAACTTAGAGGCTTACTGACGATAATTGCAGTTGGGGAAACCCCTCCATGGAGCTAACAAAATTAAGTCCAAATCCAAGGTCTAGTACAGCTAAACCCAGCCTGTGCTTAAAATATAGCACTACAATTTAACAACAATATCCAAACAGAATTTTCTTGTGGATTTTGACAGGTTCTGATGTGGAGGAAATATTTAATCCTTATCTCAGCATATGGGAAAGTGTTAATACCAAGAGATATTGACATCAACTAACACACTTAAGTGATTGATTTGATACGTCAGTACAAGATCCAAAAATATGGACAAATCAGAATGCTCAAATGGGGTATACTCTGACATGTCCATCAAATGTATGGCAAGTTGTTCATATGTTTGGAATTACTCTGACACTACCTGACTTTACCAAAACGTTATAAGGAGCGAATAACTTAGAAAATATCCATCTTGGACGATCACCGTGTCAACTGAATAAAGAAAATAGAAGTGTTCTTTTGTCTATTGGCACTTGAAATATCTTTTGAATACATAGTACTGATTTGAAGTGATATGATGGCCCTCACGGCCTATTTCTATTTACTTTTCACAAATCCAAATTGGAAGTTTTAATTGTCCGTCTCTGGAGGTATACTTCAAACATTCCGCCCCCACTTGTAGCCTTAAAAACTTGTTGGAACAAATAAAACTAATTGACCTCTTTCACAGACAGCTGTAAAACCAGATGAAACCCGTTATTACCTGTTTATGCCTCTTGAAACATGTCAGGTTCATGCTTAAAATTGTTAGGACACCTGTTGATCCATGTTAGTACCCGTTGATACGTGTTATTACCTGTTGAAAATCTGTTGATATGTTTTCCAATTACCTGTTTAGCAGATACCTGTTAAAAGCTGGTATTAAAACGAACTTTTCTGCTGGGTGACGCAGACGTAGAATACCCTGTACGGTATTGATCTGACTCAGCCAACGACTTTCCTGACGTTTATACAAAAGTACGACTTATTTTTAAAGTAAATTGTTTTTCGTCCAGTGCAATTTTCAATCTGATAGACTTAGAAAAACATTTTCAATCTTTCAAATTTGGGAGTCGAGGACAAGGATTTAAAAGAGTATATGCTGGAAGAATAACGGTTATCATTAACAAAGGGGAAACATGCATCTAAAGTAATAAAAAAAACTATCATTTAGATTTTGATTAATTCAGTCCATTTGCTAAAAAAGCAATTGATCCACCAAACTATCCACCAAATCCTTTTGAAATTCACTGATTTACCACCCTTTTACTGCTATAATTGCAATCTTAATTCACTGCTTGTTTTGACACTGCAGGTAACAGACAACATGTTAGCAACAAATACAGATTTAGCCGAATGTCGAGCCTGAGAGGAAGACAACCGTTGACGATTATTTCACTCCTTCATTGTGGAGAAATATACAGCTATTGGAAGTCGACAATCGCTGGGTGTGCAAACGGTGACTTTATAGTTGCCAAGACATTTACAGGTTAATGAAATGCAATTACTTTAGTAGTAATGAAAATACAAATACACAGTGTAAGTTCGAACATGGACGACTATATATAAATAAAGTAGTTATGTTAGTACTAATTACGAATAGTTTTAAAGAACATAGTCAATAAATATTTTTCTTCTAAAACAGGTTCAGGGAAGAAGACGAAAGGAAAAATCACCATTACTGAAATTTCAAAATGTCTTCAAAATCTGTCCCAACATAGAAATCTTGTAAACTATCTAGGACGCTCAATTGGAGAAGGTAAGCCAGGCCTGTTTTATTTAGGAAAGAACATCGTGCCGCATATAAGTTTTACTTAGGCGAAATAAGGAAAAAAAGTGATTCTCTTCTTTAACAGATGCTACTGCTTTAATATGGAGTTATTAAATATTTCCATTGAATATATTTTTTGCGATATTCAGTGGTTAATTCCAATCTCTGATTACATCGATCTCGGTAATATTCAATACAGTCAAAATTTCTTTATTCCTCTCATAAGCTACCCAGTACATTTATCTCGAATACGTGGACGGTGGAACATTGTTAAGTTATCTGAAAAACTGTCAGCCTCGGATAAACTTCACTGAGATCAATAAAATATTGCCTGCGGAACTTGTTCATCCAGATGTATTCGCGAAACATATTACAGAAGCTCTTCAGTATCTACACGATAACGAGGTAAGTAAGACCTTTCACCAGCAATACATGATCATTTAACTGCTTTTACTTCAAATAGTACGATTTTTGAGGTTTGACATCACACACACTTACAACGGCAAACATATATCCTTTGCAATTATGAAATACGTAATGTTTCTCCTCTCAATGCTGTCTAGTTTTGTCACCCAGTGTTATCATCTAGCAAAGTGCTACTCAACGGAAGCAGGATTTGTAAGCTGTTTGACTTTTGGCCTATGGAGTATACCTCCTATAAGATTACCAACCTTTTCTCTAGGGTAAGGTCTTAGAAGATTTAAATTACATTTTTTTTCAAACCGCATTGTGCATATTCAAAGGTTTTTGCATCACGCACTAGAATTTCCCAAATAGTTTACTACACTAATGTTTACATGAATCGGATCTAAGCATAATGTACTAAACAGTTTAAACCCCAAATCCCTGGACAAAGGAATAGCAAATAAACATAAGGAAGAAATAAACTAACAAATTGTTATTTGTCCAGTCTACTCAAGGAAATTAATGATATGTTTTGCACATTGCAATTCCAGCACGGTGATGATATACTAAATTGGATGATATTTGGAGTGAAAGTAAAGATTGATTGGTCTCTCAACTGATATTGATATTGCTTTGTAACAACTATACACTGAGACTACTTCCCAAATTGTACGAATGAGTGTTACGATTAAAACTTGTCGTGAATGAAAGATTCTTATTTACATATACAAGTTACTCAGCATGAAACATCGTTCGATTGATCTTTTTTAGGAACTACCATCTTTGAGATGGCTTCCACCTGAAACCAAGACTTCGCGACAATACGACCTTGCTTCTGACATATGGTCATTTGGAATAATTTTATGGGAAATATATTCATTTGGTCAGTGTGAACTTTATAGCAATTCGTAATTAGGAGTAGATTTAAGCATTGAAATTCTTCCTTCACTATTTTTATGCTGTTACATATTTTATTTCCTTATGATATGTTTCTTTAAATGAGTGTTTAATTTATTTTAATTACCTTTTAAGTATTATATTATTTTATTATGTTGTTCATTATTCAACAGTTACAAGGTAGTATTTGGTCTTTTTTCTCAAAAGCCCCCCCCAAAAAAAAGACACAGTAAATGTTATCACTTTGAAATGTTTTCCTTCTCACCCTGCTTTTTCTGATTCCAATTCTTGAGAATTTATTTCTTACCAACGCCTTTCTCTCGATTAAAATGGAAAGATCCAACAGCAGGAAATTCGTTTTTCGTCTTTCCATAGGGCAAATACCCAGTGATGAAATTTATCAACGGACATCTCGGAGAAAAAGACAGGATGACTACGAGATCCTGAAGAAACCCATGTATTGTTCTCAACATGTGTATGTCCCTTTTGCAAATTCATTTGACATGGAAGAGAAAATATTAATCAATGTATCGCAGATGTTTCATCCCTCCTTTTTTCGATAATAAAGTCGCATAAATTAAGGAACAGAGGGGGAAAAGGAAAAGAGAGAAAACAGCCACGAAGTGATTGAAAATTTCTCTTTTCATTTGTATTTGTGTACATCTTTAGCTCCCTAAAGTGATTACGTGTATAGGCATTAGTAAAAACATTGAGAATATTATCTCCAAAAGTGTGATAAGACTTTTATTTACACCATTCAGACAGTCTTGGAAAATAAATAGGTTTCAGTTTCTTAATTTTGCCACATAATTCTTCTTCATAGAAAGTGTAGAATACGATAACGTAGTGGTTAACAGTTTTCGTTCAAATCAATGGTGTGCTTCTTTGAACAAGCCAGTGGGAAGTATACTACTATTAAATATTCAGCTATTCAGCATTTGTAGATACAGTGTTTTTTTCACCAAATACTACAATTCCCGATACCTTCCAAGTTGCGACGACTTGAGTAGTATGTTTTTGATACACTAGTGAGATCTTTCCTGTTGCATATTCATTATGTAGGCGGTTATAGTAAGAACCGTTAATTTTTCAATATGATTTCTGTTTTTTACCAGGCCAATCCCGTTGCTTTTCGAAATAGTTAATGCCATTCTCCTTCATTTAAAGACATAGTCCGTTCAAGTACAACCTCACGTGTATATTTAAAAATAAAGAGGGTAATGCCACATGTAGAGGGTAATACCACATATTTTTCAAACATAGAGATTGAATATGAAAGTATGATTGAAGTATGCGGTGTCAAGGAAGTGCATAAGGTTATTTGATCAAACAAAACATGAAGGAACTCGAAACTACCTTCACATATGTACCCCCAGACGTATATGTCAATGTAATTGTGCTTTACAAATTGTCAAATACCTTACATTATTCTTCGATATAAATTTAATTAAACAATTGACAAATACAGACAAAAAGTGTGCAGTATGAGTTAATGTACCTGTTGGCGTGGTGCATTGTTTCCCTACGGTATACAAACAAAATAGACTTTGCTTTGGAGTATAGCATCTTTGAATTATTACTGTACAAGGATAATAGAAAATTCATGCATTGCTTGTATATTCTCACGTCAAGCTGTAAGGAAAGGGATATGTAAATTTTCGTTGAAAGGTTTGACCTCATGAAGGATACGTGGCATGAACAAAGAGAGAACAGACCTACGATATCCCTTGTAAGAAGTATCTTGAATTCTGAATGGAATTCATTTCAAGAGGTATGTTACGTAATGCTCTACAGTATTTAAGGTAAAAGTTAAACGTGAAATTATCATAAACTCAGAGAGTTCGAAGTGCATGCATGGTAATATAAAATAAAAACAAAAAGAGGGCAGGAAGGGCTGGTAAAGCGGCACATGGAACTTAGGTGAAATTACTGGGTACATTACAATCTAACGTTCTTTTTAAGGTATGTGCACCTTTCCGTACGAATGTGAGGTTCTTGATTCTTGACGAATGTATGGGTCGTGTTGGAGAGGTTAGACGTCTTGTGATATTCCAGTCGCACCAATTTCAGTAACTTAATTGTCAGCTTTTCACTCAAAGATTATTTTTATTTCAGAGAGACAATGACGACCGAGAAGCTTACTTTGGACGCTCAGAACGAGCACCTAGTGTGACATACCAATCCTTAATACTTAAATGAACATCAGGAAAATGGACAGTTTGAATAAGTTGAAGTTAATGTGAAGGGTGTTTTGTGACATTTGGTTAATGATAGTATACGTCATATAGCTTAATCTAATGGAATATGGGATTACTTTATTATCCTAGGTTG
>VJOZ01049820.1:0-17512 GCA_009801055.1 Stichopus horrens | reverse complement strand
TGAGATCCGGTTCCATTTCGTGGTTACTTCGATTTTTGAACTTTTGCTCTCACGGACACCTCGAAGTGGCCACGAAATGGCTTTCCGGATTGGTGTGAGAGGGGTATATTTGAAGTATGCCATCCGGAGACTTTTTCAGAGAGATATATGCTAAGAACTCAGAGATCCGTTGGAAAGTCAATGGGGCGTTGTCCACTCACGATCTAAGTAGAATCCTAAGTTCTCATCTTTTCAACTTGGAGGAGAATAGCCGAATTAAGCTCGTTTGGAATCTGCGTGTATGACGCACTTTGAACAAAAAATATTCCTACCCGGAGATTAAATTTTTCCACCAGAGATATTGTTATACTCAGAGCAAATAAATGGATGAATTTATGGCTTTCCACCAGCCGTTCCTTGATCCATGGAGGTGAAATTCCACAAGTGGACTAATTAGCCAAGGTTACGAAACAAAGTTAACAAAAAGGGGCGTAAGGGTGAGGGCTGGGGTAACCAAAGTGAGGACAGAAGAGAACGACAAACAAATAGATAAAAACTTATTTAAGCTCAGTGTATTTTAACTAAAGAGCACTGGGAATGCGTAAAATATTCATTACTCATATCACTTGAAATATACAACTGCGCAATATCAACACTTTAATAACAAAACACTGGCAGTTAGTCATTTATTGTAGGTATTTTTAGCTGTTTATGTGCGTGCATAACACCTAAATGTAAAGTTGCGGTGAATATCAATAAAAAAGACCCCCCCCAAAAAAATAGAAATAGTATAAAACATCGTATTCTTTGCATCAAATGGCGGTGAAATCATTGGTAATTCTGTGTATTAATTGGTCAGATTTTATTCGCCTTTACTTATAGTTTGAGTGAACTTATTTTTTTTTCTCTAAGTTTATGACGTGCGATTAACCAACAAGTTTCCACCATTTTCTTTTTCTTTTGCAAAAGTTTACCTTCAGTCAACAGTAAGAAATACTAGACATAAAACCATACCCATAATATGCAGGTGGAATGAAGAGGCAAATTGATGCAACCACAGAAATTAGTTTGCCACCTCTGCAGTTCACTGCATATTGTGCACTTTCAAAAGTAATTAGAACCAGGAAGTTTCCATATTATAACTATTTGTTTCATTTACCTCATTACGCTCTCTCTCTCAGAGTCTCACCTATCTCCACATAACTATTGCACTTTCAACCTGCAATGCCAATTGGTCACTCCTGGCAACCTTTAACAATAACCTAACTTTAAACATCCTGATAAAGCTAGTTTTCTTCCAAGTCTCTGTCTATCCATTCTGACCATTCAAAGTGCTAGCATGGCCATATCCTTTCAAACAAACATTGTCAAATAAAGTATCCACAGTGCCTCCCTACTCGCTTCTCCTTCCACAATGCTTTTTAATACCAATGACGGAGCTGTTGGAATTCATTACTGTATCTGTGCAATTACTGTACAGCAAAACTTTCTCAAAATAATTGCAAATCTAAAGGAATGAGTAAAACTGGGTACACTTACGAAACAGTGTCATTTGTTCACTCACTGAAGCGAAACAGAAAAGCGAGCACCAAAAGGATGGTATAACAGAAATTTTGGTACATTCACAAAGTCCCCTCATCTTATGTCTGTTTTCTGATCATACCAAAACTGACGTCATATTGCGACGGATGAACGTTTTTTTTTTCTCTTGAGTAATACAATTTTTGGGATATACAAGTTATCGTATGATACATATTCAAAGAAGATCCATGAATCTGTAAATGCCATCTGATGAGACAGACTGGAACATTTTCTAATGCAATATTTCAATGTATCTAAGATGTCTATTTGGTCACCAGGCATGCAAATGATGGTGGATTTGTAATAACAAGATCTTGAAAATACACTTATTATTAACATGTGGCCAGGAGAAAGTACAGGAATTATTATCATTATTACAGAAAAAAAAAAACTTTAAATGTGAACAGAAAAATCGAGAAAAAATGTTTAAATGCAAAACCAAGCTTTACTTATGATGTAAGCAGGGAATTCTGAACACTGTCATGCACATTGTGACATGGAATATGTCTCCAGTACAGAGATATTCAGCAACCTCACTCGGAGGGTTATAAACTGAACTTATAAAAGTTTGCAAAAAATGTTAATAAAATTGCGTCAAGTTTTGTTAATATGGATTCTCTTTCTATTAAACGGCTCGCAGGCTGCGGTGAAATGGAATATCTTTGGTTCAAGACTTAAGTATGGGTTTTTATTACATTTTGAATTAACTGTATAGCACTCACCTTTGTATCCGACACCACACGTAAGGAGTGCCATCACATATAATTATTTTTTAATTGATGCCTACTGACAAGTGACTTGAAGTGGGTGGGGTTTTTGGTGTCCCCTCCTCTAAGAAACTCATTAGACTGAGCTCATTTGATTCTGTGTTGTTGAAAATTTCAAACCTTTTGAGGGGTTAAAGATTTTGGAATAGCTTCCATTTAGTGAGGAATTAGCAACCAAACCAGGGAGTACAAAAAGTTGTCAATAATTGACACCAAAATGTCATAAATTTGAAAAAATGTCATATCCCATATCAAAAAGCAAGTCCTAGAGATAAAGGATGGGTATTGTAAACAAGTTATAATTGAGAAATATCTCCAAGAAATACTTGCAATTTTTCCCCATCATTTTGATAAATTATTGTATATGAAGTTGAGGAGGAAAAATGTTGCTTTAAAAGTCACTTTCAGAAAAAACATCTACAGAATGATATAAAAATGAAGAAAGAAAGGAGTTCATTACACCATTTCTTGAAATTGTTTATGATATCCACAAAAAATTGACCAATGCAACCACTTTTGTGAAATACATGTAAATACAAAGTACTTGCTACTGCATGAGAGATTCGTTATTTTGAGATTGGTCTCAATGTGCCTTGTGAAAATTGTGAAAATGCATACAAACGAGAAAACCATTATTTTATTGCAGAGTGATGTTTGAAAACAGTGTCTATAATAATAAAGAGAGTCTTAATACTACATATGAGATATCATAAAATTAGCCTGACCCTTCATCTTATCAGCTCTCCACAGTAGCAGGAAGCATCAAAGGCATAGTCGACGTTACACAGCTTTAACAATAATTCTCTTACTGCTATTTTATCAAGGTACTTTAGATGACTATCAGAAAAAAAATAAAAACAAGAAAATGATAATCTTAAACTAGTCTCCAATTCTCTTAAAGCAAAGGTCATTCTGACATTTTTTTTTGCCGTGCAATCATGGTACAGTCTGTTGTCCTTACTGTTCAACGAAATAAGTTCTCGTTTTTTTTCTTTAAATGTATTTCACACTCACAATATCAGTCAATAAAGAGAGGAATTCTTACTTAGATATATGTCAGTGCATTTAATTTCTGCTGTAGAAGTCTGCAGACAACAGCAAGAGTTACGACCCTTCGGCAAAAACAGCGGAGAAACTTTCCAGCAACTTTATGGTGAGGACAACTTCTTAACATCATGGACAAGTTTCTAACAGTTGTAACCCAATCCCATAATTTGAAGTGAGTTTTATGCCAAGAATTGAAACTCGAAAGAGGGTAGGATGAGAGGTAAATAGACACTTTAGAAATCATATTAGAAGAAAGAAAACTTGGGTGAATCTTCACAATGGATCAAGGACAGTTATGAATATCTACTGTACCTGTTTTAGACGGCCTAGACGTCAGCTTAGTTTGCCAACCTACTATCACGGAATCTAAAAATCTTGCTAGGTTACGTTAAATCGGTAAACTGACCGGAGTACTGCTTTAAGACGATCATCTACAGATACCTTACGCTACTGACGTAGCTCTACCAGAAGTATTGGAGTAGGATGAGATTATCTCCTCCACTTAAAACATCAACACCCTCCCCTGCCCAGAGGGTTCATTCCCTGGGCATAGCTGCATCTTTGTTCCACTTTCTGAGGTCCTCTAGGGTCCTATTGAGGGCGTCTATCCACTCGACTCGTTCCTCCTTGACGTCTGCTGAGATCATGTATCTGAAGGGACATGGAACAATTTAATGAATTATGGACAAAAGAAACAAAAAAAAAAAAAACATTCAGCACCACATTAATTTAACCTGTAGGTCTCAAAATCACACAAATGGTCAGTAGCACTGTAGCAGTGTTTGATATATGTAACAAGAGCACTGCATTAGAGGTTCTGATTCATGCCTTGAAAAAAGGGGGAGGGCAGTGGGTGTGGTGGATGGGAGGGGCATTAATAAGCCTTGACTTAATACAGGTACATTAATTTCCATAGGTTCATTTAAACCTTTCTTACATGTAGTGATCTTTTCAATTTGGACTGGAACGACAAAGAATGATGGGCGATAGCAAAGCAAATAAACAAAGACAAATTTAACTTGATAGAGGTTGGGCAATGTTTAAAGTCTGGAAAGCAGAGGGAAGTACAGGAGCCGGGTGAGTCAAGACCCTGTAATTTCTTATAATCATCTTGACAATAGTTGAACAACTTGTAGTCACAGTACCACACTATAAATGTGTATACCTGCTTTGGCATAACATTGAACAAAATTGCTTTGAGGATCTTGCAGGTAATACACATATTTAGAGCAGGCATCAAGTGTTACAGCTTTAACCGAGAGACAAACTTTCCCACGACCATACTACGTGTGTAAATTAAGTTTGTGTGATTTACACAGTACTGCTGAGAAATTTCCTGTCCACATTGTGTCAACTTTTGTCTTCTTCATTCGTAACTATTTGGGGTTTTGGATTGGTTGGTCTCAAGTCTCACTTCCCTAGACCCTAGCTGTTATTTATCACTTTTATTAAGAGCAATATATATAACGTGGTGATGGATTACAAAATCATAATTGATAAAAAAAAAGATCACCTGCTGAAACATGAACAATAGTGTAATAGCAAATTGAACCTTGCTTATTGCATTCTGCATCACACTGCTTATAAGTACAAATTGCACAAACAAAAAGGTGGTGGAAATATTCGATACTAGAAGTGCATTGACATTTCCTTTCTCCTAGAGGAGAATTTATGATGTGAAAAATTAATTGATGAGACAAACAAATTTTAAGATCAAATTTTTACAAAAAGAAAGAAATTGCAGGTCCCAAACTCTGATGAATGTTTATTGTACATTATTTTCTTTCTTTTGTTTAAGTATTCCTTGTAAGACAGAAAAGTTTTACTAAACCATGATGGTTTAGAGTTTAACTTCCTTCAAACTGAGTGGGTGTATTTATCTACAATGACATGCATTTACAACATTCTGTTTGGGAAACAAACAAAGTTTAAGAAACAGGTAAAATTGAAAAATTTTGAAATGGCCACGGTGACTGATGACTTACTTTGTTGTCAGCATGGAGTTGTTACAGGTCGATATTAGGGTGTCCTTTTCATATCTCGTAGCTGGTCTGCTGGTGACGAGTTCAAAAGTGTTGGGACGAGCACATAGTATCCTTGAGATTTGAGCCACCTCTTTGCTTACGCACTCTCTCAAGTCGATGCTTCCAATAGGAGGCTGGATGGAAAAGGTAAAAATTCATTTTAAGTATAATATGTAACAAAAGTCTACATCACATTACTTTCATTACACAGTACACTACATCAGGGTTCTATAGCTACACCACCCGGTGCCGGACCATGTGGCTGGCACTGAAACTTTCCTGATAAGTATGAAGAGCAAATCACCAGACTGCCTGACTGTACAGATTTCAATGAAAATTCCAAAGAAAGTATCTGAAAATTATACATTAAGTTGCAATACAAAACAAACTTTTGTCTGGTCATTTGATACAAAACGAGACAGTCATCCAGAGACAGGAACCATCACAAATATATACTCCATGCACTACTCCCTGAAAGTCACCCCCCTCTCCCATTAGACCCATTTCCCAGGACTACATTCACACTTAGACTGATAAAACACTGCATCCACCACTCAGACTCTTCAAGAGCTCTAGAACCTTGCATTACATTGCATAATATCACTTGGAAGTGATGATTTTTTTTCAGAACCATGAGCAACAACATGTTCATCACCAAGTTGCACATTTATGTGATTAATACCTAACACTGTGATGAATTTGATGGCATTAAAACAGACTAACTTTTGATAGTAACTAATCATAAGCAGTGATGCTAATATTTTTCCACTTGCCAGTGATGTCAACTTTATGCTTTGCTAGTGAACAAATTGATCTGTGTTAGACTGCCTTACCTTAACATGTTTATCAATGAACCTTCCCATCAAAAATTCAGTCATGGTTGCTGATTTTTGCGACTTTTTTTCTTAAACAAATCATGATTTAAATCAGCGGTTCAAATAAAAACAAAGACCATGATCTAGATCAGATATATTAATTTTAATCAGCTGTCTGGATTCATTCCTAGTACTTTGAATGGTAGACTGACGAGAGGCATTGGAGCTACAGTGGTTCCAAATAAGTTACAGAGTAACTTGGGCCAAGCAAAGCGCTTATTAGAATTCTAAGCAAAACACAAGGAAGTGCAATTGATATGATTTAACAGCTATGTAACTAAATTATATAGCACCTGAATAAACCACAAGAGTCTGTAACTGATAATCATTGACTAATGACTATGCAAACTAAATTTAAATATGGGACTTCCCCCACAATCCTAACCCATCCCCACCCCCTCTAAGTTTACGACACCACATTGCGTTTGCCATCCAGAAGGTTACCTACTGTGATGTGGTTGATATCCTAAAATATTTTTGGATCAAGTAAGTCTATAGTACCTTCTTCCTTTCATCATCAGGGTACTTCCAGAAAGTTATGTAACCTTCGGCAAGTACGCACCACCTGCGATGCCAGGAACCGAAGCCGCTGATTTCGTCAAACATCGTCAAGAACCCCTTGAGCACTATGCTTGAGTTTTTCTGACAGGACATACATAGATGAATACTGCCCTCTAATGGAGATGTCAGAGGAACCTTGTGTGGAAATAAAATGAAGAAGAGAAGTATGAGGCGGTTGGACATAAATTGTTGGTAAAGACTCATCTGTGAGGTAGCTCTGTTGCTTAGGTTACCAAATTTCTGAGAAATTTTCAAACTCTTGGATTTGTAGGCTAGCAGTTTGCAGGGTTGCAGTCAAGGTTGGCCTTTACCTCAGATTCTCAGGCCTCCAGCGGCCTCAAAGCCTCCATACATAGTGTTTGAAGCCTCTGTTCAAGGTCAGCCTTATTCTGAGGTCTGCAAGGGCTCAACTACATCACTGGTAGTTCAATCACAACTATGAGATCAAAAGCTGTTGCTAAGATTCCTGTGTGAACAACAATGATTGTTACCTGTTGATGCTAAATGGCAGCATTTGCTGTTAAGGGATAATGTCCTGTAAGCTCAATTTATTTCATGAACAAACACAAAAGTATCTCATTAGTAACCTTTCACAAAATAAATTAAAACAGGCTACACCACTCCTATCAGAATGACTTACTCGAGACAACATGAACTTAGTGGTCCCACAGCTAGCTAAACTGAGACGACCAGATCCCACCAGTGCAAATGTGCTAGCACGAACTGGTCTTGACCCTCCTTGGCCATGTGTGGTTGATTTTGAAGTTTGAGTCTAGAGAAGAAAGAAATTGAGTAATTTTTTAATTTTGTTTTCACATGAAACATTTGGGATGAAAGAAATATGACAAAAAAAATATGTTTCCACCCTTTGAATGCAGAATACCATAAGTATGTTATAAAGTTTTCACTGCTACATTTATTAGTGATTTTTGCAAAAGAATAGGAAAGGTATTACATGCAACAGAAATTAACTCAATTTCTAAATACAGCATTGATAAATGATACAGTATGTCTACTTATTTCAGTTAGTTGCCATGACAAAATCAGCCCCTTTTAATTTACTGAAAGTTTCTACTGCAAAGCACTTACAAGCTCTTTCCTGTTTTGAGGTGAATGCTATTTCACCAAAGACAGATAAAAACACTGCTGTTTCACCGTGAAGATATTCTGCCAGTCAGTCCGTACCTAGTGACAGGTCTTCCGGATATAATTCCCAACATGCTAAAGGTCACAATTATAGTCCCATATATGATCAAGATTTTAAAAAATATAACGTCATTTTTACTGTTTACAATCATGGGAAAATTCAACTGAAAGCCTCCAGCAACTTTCATGTATAGTTCATAGATAATGTCTGACATCATGTTTGAAAGTTTCACGTGTGCACGTGCATTTAAATTTTAATGGGTCGGGGAAATGAACTGCTTCTAAAAAGCAAAACTTAGCATTTCTGTCATGCAAAGAGTTTTGATGCAACAACACAAGTTGACTTTCAAGAAAAAGGATATTACGGATGCATAATATTCAGTAAGCTCATTTGCACATTTTGGACATCAATTCAAATCGTGCTAAAATTAAATTGTATTGAGATTTTTTATAAAAATAAACAAATGATAAGTATGCAAATACCAAACTACTGCTATGCATATGACATGTTTATTTGACCCGTTTCGTGCAGCAAATTGGAACAAGACACTGAATGTATTAACTGTTAATAGGGAGTTTTTGAATCAGGAAGGTAGAGGAACAGGACGGAGAGTTCGAATGCACATGCAAACTGCGTTACATCTAAACATCTGAGGCATTTCGTTTTTGAAGACAACAGCGTTGGAATGACATCATAACAATGACGTGCCCATGCATTTAAAGTGTTGCAAGGCTTTGTTAGCTTCCACATTCAACACTATGCTGTAACAATGGCGAATAACGAATCTACCAGGATGAGGAAAATTACTATGCATGGCAACCGCTGTACTGTCCTCTTTCAAGAACGGTCGTTAAATCTGTCGACGACAGTTCTGAAAATCAACGGGACGGAGAGATGTTGGCTCCTATTCATGCACAGTGCAATTTTTGCTGCACGTTCCATCCTCTTTGTCTACCATCCTGGAATCAAAAAGTTCCTATTTGTCTGCAGAGGAAAAATGGCAAGGCCAGATCGTCTACTCTGCAAATGGAAAATATCTTGGGACTTTTACAAGCAAACTTCAAGAGGTCTAATGGAATATTTCCTCCACTGATATATAGCTTACAGATTCCATCTTCCCAACAATTCAGTTTCTTCAACATTTTGGCTCTTTCATTAACAATTTTCCAAGAATAAGTGGGGAAAAAAAAAAACATAGGAAAAGTCCCTTGCACCACTGTCATGAAACTTAACATACAGAAATTCATGTACAATTTTGATACAGTTTACATGCATGCATGCTTTGCTTGTGTAGGGCTTGTGTTGGCTGAAAGGCAACATTCTCCACTGTGCTGTGTATACTAAAGAAGCTAATATCGCTGTAATATATCTCTTACGTATGTTCATACTTTATGAACCAGCTGAAGTATGGGGAAGTATCACTGCATTTGAAGATGGGTAACTACATACCATCATCAGTATCAACACCAAAAACAGAGATATTTATTTGAGACCATTGATTAGTGTACAACACATTGGAAAATATTCAACCAAGCTTAAAAGTGTCCACCACCAAACCAAGACCACAAAGAGGACTGCCAACTAGTTTACCCACATTACTGGACCACCACCAAATACATAGGGGTATTCAAACATACATAGGGAACAGAGAAATAGGATGCCATCAGGAAAGCTTAGTAATTGGTTGTATTCTTAATTCTACAAGGATTTAGCAAAAAATAATTAGTATAAGCCAACAACTAGTGATCCATCTGGAATCTCCTATAAAATATATACTGTGAGGTATGTGCAGGGTTAGTATTGGCTACATGCAATGGTGTCTAATGTATACAAGAATATTATTTTATTTTTTTTATTGTCCTCATTCCAACTTGCCTGGAAGTATTTCAAATTCTGCCCATGTCTCTGCTGTCAAGGTAAATATCATACACACAATTATTAAAACTGAGAAATCTCTTCATCACACAGTACCGGTGTTTTAGTAAGTACAGATGCGTATAAAGTCAAACCTCTTGATGAAACCCCCCTCCTCCTTCACTCCCCCCATCCCCATCCCTGCACTCTCGAACAATATTCACCTTTCTTTTCTCTCTTCTCAGCACTGCAGATTTTCAGGCAAAAAAAAGTCATTTACCTTCCTTCAGCGGGTTAAACCTCTCGAGGGGAAAGCTGTTGTGTATCAACGATTCCTTCAATTGGTTAGTAGCCATTTAGATGCTTGACACGCTTTAAAACATTCATTACAATCTGTGAATAACTAGCACATGCTGTTTTTTTTTTTTCAAAAAAGAAAAAAATACTCAGTATTGTGCAGTTGAACATGTACATATTTCAAACTTCTCAATGTATTTCATTTCCTTGAAGTCTTGTATATCTGCACTACTTAAGGTGCCTGCGGTAGGGAAAATGATTTTATGGTCTATGATTTTGTAGCTCAAAATTGGCAAATTGTGTGAAGGCACAGCACTATACAGTGGATCAATTGTGACACAACTTTGACAAGGTATAATCGATAAAGTGTACACTGCATTTGTAAGCTGCAGTGAATACATAAATCATTGACAGTTTTTAAAACACATTGCTTTAGTGTTTCATCTTTTGTTGGGACTTACAAATTTGTGGCATAGGGTGCTAGTAAGCATATACAGATATGAGTGTGTGGCTACAGAACCTAATGTAAGATATTCAAAAAGGTTGTTTGGGTGGACAATTTGAGAACAATTGAAGAAGTTCCTTCTTTTGACTCATCAGTTGGATTGAAATGGTTGCACAGCTGCAGTAGGTTGTGACTGAAGAGGCAACGATACTGGGTACCTCATGAATCACTGCTGCTACCCAGTTAACCAACCAAAGAACTCACCTTGCTAGAATGTTTATTGGCAAGCAATTTCTTCGGCGTGAGACTCCCAAATCGGCTGTGCTTGGCTGGGACAGAGTGCTGGATCTGTGCCCTCTCTGCCATGCCCTCGACCCTGGTGACGCTGCTCCTCAGTTGGTACACTAGCAGCTCGATGCCAAAATCGCCGTCGAGATCATTACTGTAAAAAAAAAAAGAAGATCACAAAGGACGACATCAAAACAGACTAACATCAAAATTGATTCGTTGAGGCAGTTTGTTGCAAGATAGACGAGAATACAAACGAGAGTGTTGACTTATTCAAACCAAAAGTATCACCACTTGTGAGATGAAGAAAATAAAAATAGTGTTTTCAAGGTTAACCCAGATTCATTTTTTTACCCAAATCCAAAACTACCACCGGATTCGCCATAAAGTGAAAAATGACACAACCTCTGTGTGAACCACACTTCGTCAGATTGGCAAATTTCATCTTACTATACACAGCAAATAGCTCAAAATGGAATTTTCTTGCTGTTCTTAAGCATAATAAGTGAACCTGTTAATGAGAAGGTGTAGGCAAATGTATGAAGTGTACAAGCAAGATTCCTCCACACAAATGTGATGTACAGTACTGTGGAAATACCTATGTTAACAATAACGCCACCGTTTGGTCCGGTACCTGGTTACCCAACGGGTATGGGGCAAAATTACCCCTTTCTGAGTTTAGGGAAGTGATGAAATCACTCAATGAAAAAGCAACATACTTGAATGCTCTTTGTGCCTGCTTACCATTTGGTATGACCTTTTTCTTATTAAACTTCACATTATGACAAGTGAACAACCTAAACCAAACCAAATACGAACAACAGGGAAATGCAACGTTTTGCAATCAGGGAACAGCAATTCATTTGATTGGTTATTGAAGTACGAAGCATCGATGGAGACTTTCAGAACAGTCATATTACAATCAATGACGACTCACATTGTTATTTCTGTCGAGAACTTCAAACAATCTCCTGTCAAATTTTCTCGAGTGTTCATCAGGTTCGTCGAGGAAGTCCTCGCCCCGCAGCGGGTGATTACAAAGTAGTAATGGGAAGGCATTTCTGCAAATGAACAAGAGTACAAGTACTTTATGACCACTGCTAATGTAATTCAGAAGTTCTAAAAGGAATCTGTATAGCAGAGATACCTGGAAAATGAGACAGGAGTGTACAAATGAAATCAAAGTGTAGGAAACTAAACAAAAAGAAATATGGAAATGTCAAACTGAATGAGGATTGAGTGGACACAGTGATTTGTAGGGACAATGATCCCCAAAATTTGAGTCAAATTGATTGACAAATAAAAAAAAAAGAAATTGAATCAAATAAGACTTGCACAATAGCTGCCGTCTTCATTTCTCTGTATTCACATCAGTCCATTCCCTTTGGAGACTCAGTAACATAATTCAACAATTCAAATTCTCTACCTGAGACGCAAGACATTGAAATTTACAAAAGAGCAGTGGGTTCCCATCATACCACTAAAGTCATCATTATAGTGTGGAACTGAACGTTTTGAATAATCTTAAACTGACTTAGCTCTAACCTTTGTTTGACTGTAAGTCCATGATATACTCTGTCTTGAAGGGCAACCTGATGTCTTTGATGAGGACGTGTCCCTTGGAAGCAACCACCTCCTCTCCATCCTCTGTGAAGACTGCATCGGAGGAAGGGGAGTTCTTCAAAAACTGAATCTCTGACAAACATGCCTGCCTCTTCTGATCTGTGATGGAAGTATGAGAGTATAAGTAGACAATCTTGCAGAGGAGAACTTACACCCCCCTTACCTTTCTCTCAGGACAAATAAAATTTCACAGACATCTACAACCATGCAAAGTAAACACAATAATTTCAAGTCTCATTTACCTGTTTCTGGGGTGGAAACTACAAAAGCTTAAGATGATTCCACGAAAAATAAATTTGTTTAAAATGACAACTGGCTATGACAATTTAATGACAATATTCACTTTTCTAAGGTTTACTTTTTGTTCTTTGATGAATTAAAGGTACCAATTTTTCTGTAAAGCTTGCAGATTCTGTAGAAATTCTTCAAAGCCTGCAAGTCCTATCCAATAGGATATGCCAGCCAATCAGATCTATTTTGTTTACAAGGGTAGACAATACATTTTTATGCAACAAATAGAAATAGGTGACAGTAGGAATTCTACCTTGAACTAAAAATATAATAGCTCATTTTTCCATGTCACATCTTTTATTAATTGAAACCAATATTTCACAGATCATTTCAAACATTAAACTTCCTTCTTCTTATCCATAAACTTGCCTCACAGAATTCATTAGCAAACAGCTGCCTAATTAGACTATCACATTCTCAGTCACAGTATTGCACGCTATGCATTGACCTTTGACATTGCACGACCGGAAAATTTGCAAAGGAAGAAGAAATTGTTTCTTGGTGAATGAAGTAGTCAGTTATGTACAGTTCATGCACTTTCTTAGGTATTTTCACATACAATTACTGATCATGATAATTTTTCTTCATTTATCGCTCTTACTGTATTTCTACAAGTGTCTCAAGCTAAAGAAGTGGCGTGGGGTGCCAGTGACTCTCTGTTCTGTTTGTTTGCACAGGTTGTCGATAAGTTATCAAAAATGAGCAAAGCAACAGGAAGTATTTGAAAATAAGTATCTGAAAAAAAAAGCTCATGAACTATATACACCTGAATAATTCATTTACAAAGGGACAAGTTACTCTTTCTTTATGAACTTCGCAGTTGTTCTTCACCTTGAGACATGCGCAAATAAAGAATAAATGCAAAAAAAAGCTTAAACTTGATACTGGCAGATACACAAAATAACTCTGCGAGGAAAACAAAAGACATTTACTTGAAATCACCATCATCTTTTCTGCCTCTATTTCCTCCATGGTGTTCCGGAGGCTCTCGTTACAGGCAATCAGAGAGAGTGCTTGACTGGTCTGGTTGATGATTATCTGTTGTCGGGATACTTCTTCCTGCAACAGCTGTAAATAAGAGTGGAGATCACAGTAAATGAATCTGATTTCTCAGGGTTTGCTCATCTGTGAGCCTTACTTTACCCATGGTTCTTATTGTCAACCTTTGCATGTAGGGATGAGACTGTATAATTGCATATAGAAGAAGACAATATCGTCTGCATTTCACATGACAGCAAATTTATTTCATAAATATATATATATATATTAATATTTCACAATAGGCTATGGCCCACACTGTAGCTTGAAAAAAAAACAACAATATTACAAAGGTTGTTAAAGGGGCTCATTGAGGTGATAAATTTGTGAGGATTCTGAAGGACACTTACACTTGAAAATGCTTAAACTTAGCATAATTAGTAATGAATGATTCACATCCAACAGTTACAAAAACTGCCTAAACTTTTTTCCCTGACTTGCAATGGCATACGCGTGCATATGAATTAGTACTAATGTGAAAATTGTCTGGTAATGAATTTTCAAATACCAAATTGAATCGTTAATTACTCACTCAGTAATGTTCCTTTGTATGTAACACATGGGGATCCTCTAATAAGTTTGTCATTAGTATGTGAAGGAAACTTGACAGGTTTGGGAAAATTTAGTGAATGTCACAAAACAACTCAATGTGCCTCTTTAACTTGATAATTAACTTGTTATACTCGTATTCTCAATGAAAACTTCCTCAGGTTGACAACTTTCACTTTTATTCTATTGATTTGGTTTAAATTTCATGTTCTATGTAAACTAGAAAAAATGATGCATTGAGTGTCGTCAGTTTTAAGAGGGATGCTGAGAAATTACTTCCAGTTTTGTACTGCGATGTTTACTTATACTTGAATTCGAATGTTTTTCTGTAAATACTGTAGATGGCAGCCATGGCTCCTAATAGTTTACAGCTCGATTTCAGTACTGTTTAATATCCTTTTCATTTTTCCTTCAATGAACCACTTTCATCATCACAACTATTGTAAACAACTGTTTTTTTTTTTTGGTTTTTTTGTGAGGAATTTCTTTGAATGACTTTTCTTGATGTCTATTCCTTTGCCTTCTGCTCATTGAGAATAATGGTGATCAAAATAAAAATTCTAAACTTTCGTATACAATCTAAAGTCAAAACCATTCCAAAGATTATTTTCTGTCATGAAGACCCTTACTGTTGATAAAACACCGTGGATTTACAGTGCAGTTACTGTAATATAACTACAGTAAGTACAAGCAACTAAATAGCACAAACCTGGACTTAGGTCTCAAAATCAATGACCTGTAGTATCCCATTTGGCTAAGCTCACCTTGATTTTCTCTGCATTGCTGGACTGCTTGCTCCTGCTACTGCCTCTGACCTTCTCCTCCTTGACCTGTTCCTCTCTCACGATTCTTTTCGCTGGTTGGGGGTGGACGGCCTGGGGCGCCACCCTCCTTTCCACGGCCACCGGCGCTGCCGGCTTCGGCGTCCGCACCGAGTGCCTGGATCTCTGCGGCACAGATGGTGGCCTCTCCGAAGTAGTCTCCACCTTCACAGACAAAACCAGTGAATGTTAGCAGGAAAGCAGTGGTAAAATTAAATTTTCGAAACAGAGGAAATGTCCGTTGCAAAATCAGGTTCGAATTACAACTGCTCTTTGAGGTATTCCCAAGTTTAAAACATGAAAGAACCCCTGAAAAGGTGTCCAGGAATGTGGCAGAGGGCCCTAGCAGCCACTCAGGAGGAAAAGAAGGCAAAAGGAACTTAAACTGCATTTTACTTTACATACTGAAAAGCAACACATGAGTTTCTTTCCTTGGGTAGCACTACTGAACTTATCGTGTGATACTGACAGTGACAGCATTGTGCATGTTTTAGTAATTTGAACTGGTTTACTCAAGCGGGAAATTTATACGCAAATAGTAGTACTGTAGTCCTTTCCATAATTAATCAGTCCTATCAGAACTTTCGTAATCAGAACGTCAACAAACATGCTAGATTTCCTTTTGTTTTCCATATTCTACATAAAATCTGCACATTACTTAACTTGATAGATCACACTGACTTGGTTACATGAAGGATAACCTCATCAACGAATTAGGTTGTCTGGAGCTAAAAAAGGCTGTCATCTCAGATTCACGACTATTACCACTTCTTGATCATTGTGCAAGTGAAGGTATCAGAACATGCACACCGAGGCATGGGTCAGACGACAATGATAAATCGGATCCGATTTTTAGAAAAGACATCACACCATTAGCTTTCCTTCATTAATTTTGTTTATGTTGGTCACTGCACACCAACAACTGACCCTGGTTATCTCCCTGCAACTTGTCTTAATCCTATTTGACCTCATATATTACTCTTCAAGGAGGTTTCCTTAAAAATCTTTCCAAAACTTTTCAATCCTTTCCAATAAAATCTGTCTTTTGCGATATCGTCATGCCATCATGACCGGTTCACATTCCATTACACTGTTCGCCAGAAACACCAAATTGATTGTACAAGATTACCAGTTTTTTACTTTTCTCTTTCCACTTAGTGTGGATAAGACTTCAGCTGAAGCTTACGAGAAGTTGGATCGTAACTGAGTCTGATACCACTGTGGTGATGAGGCCTATGCTTAAAGGTGTGCACATTTCAAAATGGTAGATGACCAGACAACTACTCTTGTTTACCTTGATCTGTTGTTGCACTGGTTCTACTTCAGCTACTGGCTGAGCCTTTTCTTGTTCATCCTTCATGGCTTTCTCTGCTTCCACGATCAATTCGTCTATGTCTCCGAGGACGTCCGTCAAGTTGACCTCGCTTTCGTCTTCGTCGTCAGCGTCCTCTGACTCCTCCTCTTCTTCAATGTCATCATCTTTGTCTTCAGTTTCATCTGTAACAGGAGGACCATCTGCATGGACTGTGAATGCAACAAAGAAGACAAGTGAAGTACTGTATTGAAATCAGTGTATTCCCTACAGCCATACATGTACGAGTCTGGCTTACCTGAACTTATACTGAGACTGGACTCTTTGAAAACACAATCCATCTTCCTCTTTGCAAAAGAAAAAAGAACTTTACTTATTGGACTAAAATTTCATGGCCACCATGCACAATGATCTTCTCCCAGTAAAATTTGAAATCCTGAGATGATTCCCTGCTAAATACTCTGATCGCTATGACTTGCTGTGTTTCCAATGAGTTTGGTCCTGTGCTGTGATTACTAAGATTTTATCATTTTGTGAATGGTGAATCACAGTAAACACAAAATACAGCCAATGATGAAGAATTCGTCTCAAAACCACGTTACGTTTGTCAAAATCTGCAGTGACTACTGCAAAAAGATCACCCACAGGAAGTAATCAGGTAATAGAGGTCTTTTTTGAATGAGGTGTTTCCTTCCTTAAAAGGTACTAGGGCAAAACCCCAGAGCACAAAGTTGAGGGAAAGTGCCTTTTTATCAGTCAAAACAAAACAAAACACTTAGGTTTGTCACTTCTTTTGGAATTGGAATTTAAGATAAAACACACATTCAGGTTTCAGGCTTGAACAACAAATTATCCTTCTTTCCACTTACGGGTTATCTTGCTACTAAATTCCCTTGATCAGTTATGATTTCAACATTCAGTTATGACTTCAGGAGTGTCACAATCAACCAAGAAATGACATGATATAGTAAAGTGGGGTAAAAAAGACCGGGGGTAGTTGGGGTAAAAAATGA
>VJOZ01049812.1:0-10066 GCA_009801055.1 Stichopus horrens | reverse complement strand
AAATAAAGGTTATTTGGGTTAAAGGCTTATTAATGTGGTGTTTCAAGACCAGTAACTGCAGTTGATCTCATACTTGTCATGTGAATAATTCATGTTTGTTTTAATATAGCCATGTAGCAAGGAATCACAAAGCCTTTTGGCTTTCTGGTTTTATCTGTTGTGCTCATTTAGGGCCAACAGCAACCACTTTCAAATGGTCGCTCGTCTGAGCAAGCACCTCATTTTCTGGCATCACCCATGGGAAGGACACGTCACTATACCATTAACTGTCACAATTTGAACCACGTTGTTATGTAAAATGTTGTGTACCTGATTCTACCGTATTGACTAAGAATTTTTTTCTTTTTACAGGAGATTTGAGGACTTGGATAGATATCCTCCTCTGAGAGACTTCAGAGATGACCCTTACCGAAGGGACGATAGTTTCTACCGAGAATTAGCAGAGAGGGAAGCATTTCTGAGGTTTGTGTTTAATCATTTTTCTATCAGTAAAGTTGGAAGAGCATTACTCAAGTTGGTGTTTTAATCCCCCGTCAATAATTCTCTGATTTCACTGGCATTTGAAGTTTCTAATCGTCGGAAGACAGAGGTCCGTTTGTCCGACATAAGTACATCAGCCTCACAGATGCCAGATGTAAAAAGATTAAATCCTCCATGCCAGAGAAATAAATAAACAAACGAGAATGACATCATGGAACAATAAGGGAAGGCCAGATTCCGTATGGCAAAAAGCGTTCTTGTGATACAAGGTAACATAAATCCATTGGAAATTTACAATAATATAATTTGCAGGCAGCTAAACGTTGAGATGTAGTTTTCCCTGCATATTATCAGGTCATCTCAAAAAATCATACGGTTGCATTTATGTCTGTTTTCCCCACGGGTGTATTTGGATATAGAATGAACAAATACTCAGGCTGTACATGCATGTTATATGGCAAATGTTGAAGGTAGATCAGTTTTGCCTTACCACGTAATATACCCCCTATTATTGTTTGTCTCCATTTGTTTAGTGTGTGAGTAGTTGACAGGGGCATCATTCTAGTTGATCAATTACATGTATGATCATGCTCATGCTTGTAGAGAGCAACTTAAAAATTTGTCTTTGAAGTTTGGCGAAGGAGTCAGTGGCTGTGTTTGCTTGCCTAGGCCTGAATGAGAGATAACTGTTAAGTCTCTGAACTTCAAAAAGCAGAGTGTGGTTGCACCTGTCTAAAATATACGTATGTTAGATCGTGTGTCAGTGGACTTTGATTAAAGCGATTTTTTTTTTAACTGTATCCTATTATTTGCCTTTGTACTGACACCCTGTGGTGATGTTGATGATTCTACAATGATCCATAGTTTGGTAGTAATTGCAAGTCATTTCATCCAATGGGTAGGTGATACCTGCCTGGCTCCAATTAGGTTGCATTACATGAGGTTGAAGTTTGGCTCATGTGTGATCAAAGTGTAATGTTCACTGCTGTTACAGCTTCTGTTTAAGGCTAGTATGCAATAGGAAAACCGTTAAGTGTTGTCGTGACATTACAATCTCAGTAAAAGATACATGAGAGTTTGCTTGCAACGTTAATCATGAAATTATCCAAACAATGTTATAAAAGTTCCCCTTGACAGTAATGAATTGTTGAATGTACAACAAAATAATATGAATTCGATGGTACGAAGCAGAATGAAGCCAATGAAAGCTACATGATCTCTCTTGAGTGGGTCAGGTGACCCACTGTGGCACATTGTATACTGGCAGCGATCACCTCACTGGTACCTGCTTGCCTAAACACACATTTCAACGCAAAGCTCATACAGTATTTGCACTGGCTGCCGTGGACGAGCCTGGCTGTGAGTGAGCTCTGTCTGTGCCCACCAACAGCATATATCCTTCCTCTCGCATGCAACAAGAGGTCGAAAAGCAGTTTTGTCTGTCTTGTGCTGCACAAGAGAAAAGATGGTATTGATGCACAAGTTTTGATCTTGTCTGGTGAAGTAAAATGCCACCAATGAGTTCAGTATCAACAGGCATTTGCACAATATTTTCAATTTCTTGTCAGTGGTAGTGCTCTAGAGAGCATGGCAGCATAGAGTTTTCTTTGACACACATAATCTTTTTTTTTAAGACATAGATTCCCAGTGCATAGTGACTCGATTGCAGGTACCAAAAGTTTTATGATATTATGAGCTCTCTTCTGAAGGCATGGGGTGGTGAGATGAATTTGAAGCTGATGAACCATGGCAGTGTGACTGATAAGAGATACTTAGAATTCACACGTCTGCTGTGTCACAAGTAGTTTGTTTTGAATCCAGAGTTCCTCCCATTAAAGTCCTTTGATTACTACCAGCGGAGAGGATGAGCGGATGTGGTGGCCTGGGGAAGTTGGCACGTTGTGGATATCAACTTTGTGTGATGTGGATGCTTTTCATTCTTTCATCAGTGACATGGAGAAGAAAGAACCTGTCAGCAGTGCCCCAAGGCCACCACGTCCACGCACGCCAGAGTACATTCTAGACATGGAGAGGAAGTACGTGGTCCAACGCCGTCAGTTGGAGGACAACGAGACCTACCACCTGGAGAGGATGAGGGCATTGAAGGAGGAGCACAGTCTCAAGATGGAAGTACTCAAGTTAGAAAAACAGGCATTAGAGATGAAGATACAGAAACTGTCCCAGGGCGATGACAGATTTTCCAACATTCCTGAGTCTAAAATGTCTGCGCCATCTTTCTCTTACCCAAACCCGTCGATCGGCAATGATTTCATCCATGGAAGCAACCCTGCCATGCCACCTGCTCCAAGAGGGATCATGCCATTAGCTAGCTCTACCAGTGGAATGAATGCATCATCAAACGCAATGAAAGGAAACCACTTTGGGAGAAGAGTTTAGTGACCACAGATGATGGGAAAGATCGATTTGACAGTGGTGGAGAGATCAAAGATAGGTTGTCTACAAGTAGACTTGCAGAAAATGTGAAACTCTACTATGAATTGTCAGGGATAAGCTTCATTTTTTTTAATATTGTAAATACAGGTAATCTCGAAGAAGTCCCACTGCCAGCTATCAGTAACTTGTCAGCAGCTTTAAACTGGCAACCATTTTGACACTGTCAGCAACATTGAGCTTTACATAGATGTGTTACTGTAAACAGCTCTTAGTTACCTGTGAGCCATGCTGATACCATCAACAGCTATAGTTTGACAACCATGGTAAGCCTGTCCACACAAAAATTAGGAAGATAACTCCTATTTAATTGCAGAAGAATGAAATGTGGCATAAAATAAGCCAACAAAACAAAAATCATGTAAATTAGTGACCAGACAACTGAGAATCCTGAACAACTGTTCGCCCGCATAATTCATAAGGCTCAGCCAATCACAGTTGATGCACTGACACACTCAGGCGTCCCCCACGTAGCTCTTCCCTAGATACATAATATATCTACAAGGTAAGGCACTACTTCTAATGGTACACGAAACATGGCCTAGCCTATTTTTACATCCTTATGCGGACTACAAACCTTACTTAATGCTCTAAATCTTTCTATGTTCTATTTTCCAAATCAAATCTTTTCATGTAATAGCACTCTGTGCACACCTGCGACCTCAAAATATTCATAAAATCACTCTAAGATGGAGTTATTCTTGTGAATTTGCCTTCTGAGAGGCAAGCGATCAGGGACCATTTCTTCTGTCATCGAGAGAGATGTCAGCAGTCTGCGTGGCTGTCTTTTAAGATGCTACTATACATTGGGTGCAAGGAGCACAAGGTACAGAACAAACATTTGCTATGCAGGTGAAGACCAGCACTGGGTCACTTGCCATGTCTGTAATACAATTTACTGTGTACTTACCTTAAAAACGTTTGAAATCCTGCCAAAGTAAGAGCTGCGTGCTCGAAGGTACTGCTAAAGACGACTATAAATATTTAAATTGGTAAGGTATATTGCTTTCCTACCACATTTGTATGTTGGGAACACTTAATTATCTATACTCCAATGGCAGTTAAGGTCAGATTTTAGCTAGTTGAGTGCACCTGAAGGTAGTCATTCTCTGTAGTATTTTACACAGTGTATTACAGTAGCAACAATGTAGTCGATAGTCATCGATAAAAACTACATTTTAAGAAAGGAAGTCCCACAAATGAACATCTTGTGCGTGATACATCATTTTTCATGTTCGTTGCACTGTGTCTGAGCTGCATTCGGAAGCCTGAGAAAAAGGATAATGGTGGGGTTTGGAAAGATTTCTGAGTACAAACTTGTCCGTGAAAGTTTGTCGTCGCTCTGTTTCTTATGTGTGGACAGGCTACCTATACTGTCAGCAGATCCAATAAAGTAGAAGTCCCGATGTCTGCAGTTTACAATGTGTCAACCAGGGTGTTACTGTTAGCAGTTGCCAATTGACAGGCATAGTGGCACCGATGGACTTCATTGGGTTGATACTGTGAGCAGCTGGAAAATGGTAACTGTGATATTTTTACTCTCAGGAAGCATAAACTGACAATGTGACGGTACCCAATAACTTCAGAGTGATCACCATACTGTACTGTCAGCAGGTTATAAATGGACAACCATGGTGGTGCTGCCAGCAGCTGTAAAGGTGATACTATGGATAGTTTTCAATCACCATTACTTTTGCTCGACTGTTTTATCGCCTTGGTTGACAATCCCATCTTCATCGAACAGTTGAGCCAGCACATGATACAGTTGGCTGTTGCAACCTGTCATTTGGACTCAGTGGTCATAGAACCCATTTCTTTATCAATGACCTTTGGTTTTGTTTGGGGCTGTTGCCTTTTTTTTTTTTTTTTTTTTTTTTTTTTTTTGTTAATGTAAGATTTTTAGTGAATTTAATTGCCATACATTGCTCCACTATTTGTTATCAAATATTTATGTTTCAATCTTTGAATAGTGTTGAAAGTTGTGATACAGTGTTTCATACAGTAAAGTTAGTGGATGGTCAGTAGGTTTAAAATTATCTCTCTGCAAGTCTGACATTTTGTGTCAGATGAAATAGTTGTGAATACAAAAAAAAAAGAAGAGTCATAAGAAAACCCTGATTAAAATGGTGTTATAATGCCAGTCTTAGTTTTGCCTTTTCTGGATGTATTTTACACTTACTGAGTAACCAATAATTCAAGGCGGGGGGGAGGAGAATCAGAAAACGTCTTGTAATCATTGGTGAGATTTCGCATGGTGTGTCATGTGCCATGTTGTCTCTGTCAGCAACATTGAACTTTTGACACTGTGATGATTTCGGTAACAGTCACAAACTATTGACAATAGCTGTGGCAGACTGGTCCATTTCAGTGTAATCTTGGCTCAGCAATATCCTCCACTGTCTCATGTTCCAACCAGTCCTCTTGTCTCTCACTGAATATGAAACATTGATGTAGTTTTCCATTCTTTTTCTTACATGTCAGTAAAACCACTAAATACTGGTACCACTATGTCCTCCATAGGTCTTCCTTCAAAGTTTCTTTGTCTTGTCCTTGCATGATCCCTCTTGATGTGGAAAAAACACAGGCAATGTATGTTGAACCACTATCGCTCCTTTTCTTTTAAACATCTCGTGGTTCCTGTAACACTGTCATGGACGAAAGAAGTCGAAAAGGATACCACGGTCTCTATGAAAATACTCAATATCGCGAATTGCAATCACTATGCCTCATCCTTATCTGCATTCCCTTCCTTCTTTTTATAGTTGTAGGGCAACTGTACGTACCTTCCTACACTGCTGGATATACTTTCATCAGTTCAACTCAGTATATCACCCAACTCTCTGTCTTAATGACCGTCCAGTTTGCATCTTTGTATTATGCTTAAGATTTGCTTTTGCATGCGAGACGCAGATGTCACATTGTGGGGATAAGTTATCTTGCAAGACCAAGTGACCATGCCCGTGGAGTTGCATGGCTTTTTATTATTTGTATATTATTGCTACCAAATATTTCAATGGAAGACAAGTTTCAGTGTTGGAACTTGTTGTTACCATTTTCCAAAATATGCTCAGGTAATTAAAAATTTGAAGAGTCCTCGCTGAGTCGGTGTCTCAACTTGAATTGTAAAGTCGATTGTCCTGGATCCTTTTTATCATTAATTACTTAACTTTAATACATGTACCAATCAATCTTTGGTTACTCTACTTCCAGTAGACTGTGTTATCTAATGGAAGACAGACAATGAATCTGAGCAAAATGACAGATGCCCCCATTCATTTCCCAAAACCAACCGCTGATCCTATATTTCTGTAGTGCCTTTTGGTCAAATCACGAGGAGTCAGTGTCAACTGATAGCTTAGGCTTTGCAAGTTACTCTGCCCTGCAAACACAGTTAGAACTACTGTTCTGTGTCATATGTATTGTTCCCCTTTTTCAATTCTCTGCATATTCAGTATGTACACAAATTTGTGCAGTAAGTATTGGTAGCACTTTCCGTTGCCGTGTGTTGAATAGTGCACACCATACTGTTCATAATGAAACAGTACTTGAGCAAGCTACAGTTTCGCCGAGCACTTCGGAGGCTTGTCGCCGTAGGGACGACATGCGCATGACATGAAAGTACTAGGAAAAAATGCTTTCAGATTCTATTGTCTGGACCCTCTCGAAGGAAGCATCATCAACTGTTAGGATAATTTCAGATGATGATCCTACAGATGGTTTTGTCTTTTACATGCCCTCACTTATTAGTTTTTGCTGGAGAACCTGATCTTACACTGTTTTGACCAACCTTAGGTTAACCTTTTTATTGTACAGATTGTCAGTTTGTGAGATTATACTGTATGGTAAACCCAATAAAATAATCAACAAAAACTTTGTGTTTTGGTCATTTGACATGTTTTTTGTCTTCTGGTAACACAACAGAACGTTTGGATGGACTGACAGGAAAAACAAATTGCAGCTATCCAGTTTTTTTTTAATTTTTTTTTTTTTTTACATTTTTATTATTATGGAATTCAGTTTTAAGGACTAACTGCCAGCACATGGAGTCACATCAAATTACTCTAGTATTTCTACTTGTAGGCCACATCACATGGCTTCCTGTTTATAGTGGTAAGGCTACTGGCAGTGGTAGATTGTGGAGTTTCAGCAAAATTAGGAGGGCCACTGGTAGACTGTTACATGGAGTTCTGATCAGTGGCACCACTAGTAGACAATACAAGTTTTTATCTTCAAAGTTGATGTAAGCAAAGTTCGTTATAGCTTTTTAGAATACACAGGCATTTGCATTCATCTCAGAACTTGATTTCCTTTTGCTGTTGCAATTCAGCTTTACTGTACTTACTGTGAAATTTTGGCGTGACTGATTTTATCCTAGAGCCTGGTGAAATTATGCAATACAAAACGTTGAGCCGGTTGAGGATCATCGTTGAAAATATAGTGCCACCAAACTGCTGCCCTCCTAAACAAGCTCAGTGATATCAATATTATTGGTGTTCATATCCTTAAAATGTACATTTTCTTGTACGCCTTGTTTTTGTATAAAATCATCAACCCCATTGAAAATCCGATACCTAGCTACGAGATCTAATTGACTTTTCTTTATAAGACACAAACCCAAACATGGGAAGCTCCTCTGAAACAGTAATTGTCTGGCACCATCTTGCAGTTTACATAGAAATAATGGAAATCACCTCAAAGTTATAAATCCAATGCCCACGTTCAATTGAAAGTTGTTGTGAACTTTACAGCATCTTCTCCGTGACTTTCTGTTTATGCAAATCTCGATTTCAGTTTCCTCCATTCACAGATCAATTCCCTAGATGTAAATGATCTCTGTTCTTCTAGTTCCCCTGCTTGTACCAGAATTAATTAAAGGATGATGCATGGTCGGAAAACATAGAAATAGGTAAACCAGAATGACATCAGGCTAACTACTCACCCACTGAACATGTGAAATTGAACTTAATGGGTAGTTCTCGCTCTGTTGGCCAAAAAGCTCTGCCTTTAACATTTGCCAGGTGTATGCATGTATATGATTGGCCACAGAATTTGTTCAATATCCAACTTCTCCTTAGGTTAAACAGAGGTGAATGCAGCCATTTGACTCATTGTGGAAGGCAGAAGGAATCTATCCATGGGATAGTGATGTCATGTATGTGTGTGTGTATATACAGTATGTATGTGATGCTTTGCTTGTAAACATGATTTCTCAAGAAGGGTAATCTTGACTAGGCTCATACTTGGTGTGTGGGTTGGTCATATTGAGTAGGTGATCCTTATTGTTTTTGGTGGAGGTCAAAAGTCATTTGAGGTTACCAGAGGTCAAACTGCAAAATCCTGTAAACACGTTATCTCAAGAAGGGTAATCCTCACTGACCTCATACCTGGTGTGTTGATTGTTCATAGTCAGTAAATGATCCCTATCGTTTTTGGTGGAAGTCAAACGTCATATGAGGTCTTAGGAGGTCAAACTGTGACAACCTTGGAAACATATATCTCAATAAGGATAACCTGCACTGACCATGTATTTTGTGTGGGTTGGTCATACTGAGTAGATGATCTCTACTGTTTTTGGTGGAGGTCATCAGAGTTTTAACTGAGAACCATGTCAACACTATCTCTGGAAGGGTAACTGTGCCTTTCTTATACTTTGTGTGGGTTGGTCATACTGAGTACACGAACCCTATTGACTTTGGTGGAGGTCAGAGGTCGTATGAGGTCACCAGAGGTCAAACTGAAAACCATGTAAACAATATTACCTCAGACATGATGTCTGGTTAGATGGATAGGAAAACAGATACATGGAACCTTCAGGAAGCGTTGTTTCCTTCATAACTTGAAAAATGTTGAGCATGAGTAAAAAATATGGACAGACTGCAAAATGAGTACAGTAATTTTTTAAACCTGTTGCAAATGATTGAAGCTGGAGTATTTGGGATACATGTTTGAATGGATGTATTCACTAGTTATTGTTTAACATAATCATTTAGAAAACCAAATACTGTTCTTCTAGTGAGTAAGCTCCATTATTTAATGATTAGCAGTACAGTTGGTTGGTGACTGTGAGACAGTTGTATTTTTGCTGACAATAGCAGTGTTAGTACAGTGTCAGCTCAGCAAACAGAGAGAAACAGCTGGTATTTCCAGTGACTTTGGCAAGAGAGTACACTTAGTGCATCAGTGGAGTAGAAGGTCCCCCATCCTCAAATCAGGGGAAGTTAAAAGCCAAAGAATAAATGTAATTTATCTTATTCTTGTCATGTTGGAAATTCATGTTTGTTGTAATATAGCCATGGTTTGAGGAATCACAAAGCATTTTGGCTTCCTGGTTGAGATAACCTGATACCTGTAATATGTAGGGCAAATTGCGTGTCAACATTTAGCGGTTTGCGAGTTATCCTAATATTTCCATTGGATTTTTGTGTTGCGTGGTTTCATGAGAACACCTTTTGCCTAACAGGGTATGAGCATCCCTTAATGTTCCCTGATTTAATTCTGGTTTATCTATATTTCTGTGCCTGGAACATTCATCTTACATAAATTTTTGCACACACTGCAAATCAAGTGTAAGTATATCTCCTTAACAAATTTTTGGCAAAAAGATGTCAATAACAAACAATAACAAACAAACAATAACAAACAACATCTGTCAGTAACAAATTCTATGAGAAATACCCTAGTAGAAAAAAAACAGTTAATTTTTTTGAGGATTTTTGCTGAGGTTAACAACCCATAGATAATATTCACACTATGTGTTTTATGCCTCCCCCGAGTTTATCATTGATTAAAAGATTGTTCGTATTACGTACAGTCTGTGGGTAAGCATTGATGACCTTTGACCAGGCAGCAATATTCAAGCCAGTGAGAGATGTAAAAGATGCTTACAAATATTATCTGTGTGATGTCAAAATTAGCAAAACTCAAAAGTTATAGGTTTTATCTTCTCTCTTTCGGCACTTTTTGGTTCCTTGCATCAGCAAAGGAACTTATAGGTTGTTGGTATGTAGGTTTGCCATATTGCGAAGGTATGCCCTATTATTTTTGGTGGAAGTCAAAGATTGTATGTGGGCAAAACTCTTTGATTCCTTGACACTTGCCTGGGTATGCTCTTTCTCAGTAGGGGAAAGTCAGATGA
>VJOZ01049797.1:0-17171 GCA_009801055.1 Stichopus horrens | reverse complement strand
ATTGCTTTACAAAATTATGGAAATTAATATTTTGACAATATAAATAATAAAAATATGTTCAGAATTTCTTTTTCTTCTGCTTGGATTCCCGAGTATAATTTCGCCTACTATTAAACTTCACAGGGCATTTTAGTTGAGTGTATGCAATTCACTGGAATAAAACTGAGGATGTTATTATTATAGAAATACGATAATAAACTTGAAAAATTGTGAAAGCCATTTTCCAAATCTTTATATTATTGTGCCCAGTAAACACAAGGAGTTGTTACTGCTATAAGTCAAATGCTACAGTTACTGAACAATGACAATATTTTGTTCGAAGTTCAATTCGATTTCGTACTTTTTTTTTAGTATGTAAGCTGCCATGTGAAACAAACAAACTTTGCGTAGAACATGTAACCTGAGTTCTAGTCGACGGGTTTGAGGACTCCTACCTTTTGCTTTTACCAATCCTAGTTTGATGGAAATGAATCAATAATAATAAAAAAAAATATTTTAAACGCAGGGCTGAAAAGGGGGACAGTTCCATGATCAGCGGCATAGTTTTGGTATGAGGGGGAGGGGTGGTATGTTGAATTTTATGAACAGTGGAGCATTTGAACAATACGTCTGTTAGTATCGTAAACTTCCACCAAGAATATATTGTCCTTATATAACACGTCCAAGATCAAAATAGCTCTGTATTGAATAATTATGGAGTACAACAACTGTTAATTTAATTGCAGGCAGCTTTTATAACTTGCTATCTAGAATTTAAATTACGTCTATCTTCAGAACTTTGAATGAGGATAGCAAAACTAGTAACTAATACATATATCTCGTATATATTTTACGATGTTCTCTATTTACTAGGGAGTGTAAATGATGATGTTCAGAGTAACGACACTTAACTTAATTATGGCAGCTAATATTCCTCGCCCTTTATTATAAACTATTCCCTTCCATCTTCGGGGATTGAAACTTTATTGCGTGAATTTTCAGTGTACAGTTTCTTCATGCAGTAAACCCACGTAAGCATGGTAGTCATATAAGTGCATTATCCAGAAAATGTCCAATTTTACTGATTTTCTCTGGAGAATTCGAGGAGATTATAAACAGCAATTTTGATTGCTGTTTGACAGTTGAAGGTTGGAACATCGAAGTTTATTGGGTCGATAATGATGTAAACGCATCAATGGGCGTGAACATCGTCGATGGACTCCTCTAAATTTCTCTGTGGATTTAACTAATCAACACAGCGACTACGACAGAGTGTAAGAAATGTCTGCAGAGAGATACGAAAATTGAAAATATATGTTCGGGTTACATTCTGTCATATCCACTATGTGAAGACGTGTAACAACTACACGCAGCGCACCGTAATTAAAATCCGCCATCCTATATGCGCAGGTCCAATATGTGCAACAATACACCCAGACACTGCAAATGATAAGCACAACAAAATCAATGTATTTATCGGAGAGAATATTGAAGAAGAGAACGTGATACTACGTAAGAATGAAGACGTGCGTAAAGTTTATTCCAGGGTATTAAAGAGCCAGGCCAAAGTTCTTGTAAGTTTTATTTTGATTCCTGTGATTGCATAGTTTTGGGGAAAATGCTTATTCCACCCGATGTGTATATACTTATTTACTTATTTTATTTAAACTTTGGATACAGGATTGACTCGGTTAGCCAGAGAGCTAATCTAACCCGAGACCCTGATTATAAACAAACGTAAGAAGTAAAAAATAAAGTTGAAAACATGTGAAAGTTTACAAAAATTAAAAAGGGGATGAGAGTAATAAGAACACAACAGGTAAAAAGATTAAAGTATAAGAAAGAAAAAAACATAAAGCAACCATAAACAATAATCAGACCAAAAGTAAAATAAAATAAATAAAATAAGATTAAATAATTTTATGAATAAGAAGTTTGAAACAACTCAGAGTTTAGCATCCATACATTTTGGTGTGAGTAGCATATTCCAGTTCCTTGCTGCCAAATAGGAAAATCGTCTCTTGTGATACTTTGTTTTACCACCTTTTACAAAGGGGCCGTTTGAGGTTGCGGATCTCAAAGCCCCCATGCACGATCAAATTATTTGATGTCAAATAATTGATTGAAATAATTGATGTTCCCCACACTACGATCAATGTTGTCTTCAACTTTCTGTCAATTTTCATTCTGATCAAAATCTTCGAAATGAAGGGATCCCCCATGTTGTCGCTTCGACAGTCAGACGGATAATGAATCATTGATCAATATATTGACGCTTCGCCCACACACGGTCACTTTCATTGATGAGCCGTCAAAAAATATCTACGGAGCTTTGATCTGTCAAATATTTGCTTCAAATAATTGGTTCAAATAATTTAATGTCCCCCATACACGATCAATTTTGTCGTCAATTAATTGATATCAATTATTTGACACCAAATAATTGACGAAAAAATTGATCGTGCATGGGGACCTTTAGACTACATAAGAGTGTAACCCTTGTGAACTGGAAAAGCTCTCTCAAATAAACAGGTGCTATTGCATTCAGGCATTCGAATATATTGGAATAAAAATATACATGCTTTTTACAAATAGTACTGGCCTCCCCCCCCACAAAAAAGCACATGATGACGTAATCCTGGTGTTACTTTTATTCAGTATATAGTAGAATATACTACTCCAAAAATGCCCATGTCAGTCATTCATGTCAGAAAATGCACTCTTCTGAGAACAGGATAGGAAGTCGCAACGTACCTCGTAAATAGCTTTTCACTTTTTTTTCCAAATCGGATGTATTCGTATCTCTTTAACAGACTGGTGGTAGAAAATGATCCACAAATTACAAAGTACTTTACCAAGAACGTGGATCAGCGTACAAAATGCAGGGTTTTTTTCATTAATTTATCTCATGTTGACGTCCAACACATATATTTATGAGTATGTGTGTATGCCTTTCAATAGCTTTGAATGCAGAATGTTGTTTGTTCCAAGGTAATCGAAGTTTACCAGAATGCAAACGTCGGTGAAAAAAAAGTTAAGGATGTCAAAACTACCTTTCCTCCATTAAAAAGACAATTAATAGTGTAATGCTTATATCGAAGTAAACACAAGACCACTATACGTATATAAAGCGAGCCCTGAAAAACAAAACTGTTAATTACATCACATTCCTAAATACGAACTATGATTAGGTCAAATGCCGAATAATTCTATAAACCTGGTTTACCGACCGATTATCTAGGTTTTCGACCGATAAACATTATCGTCGACGCCAAATGACGTACAATAAACCTTGTCTACCAAGTTTCTCACATGAAAAGTCGACAAACCTGGTTTTTCATTTGATATACCTTTCTTATCAATTCGATATCAATTCGATTCGATATCAATTCTTATCAATTCGATAGACTTCGATATTTTAATTGTTGAGCATTTGGAGTTGGTAGACTGACTTTTTTTACTGAAATGCCTGGTTAATCGGGTGAGAAACCTAGTTTTTGATTTGATAAACCAGGTCATCACTTCATGGGTGATCAACTTGGTTTATCAAATTGATAAACCTGGTTTATCAAATTGATAAGCCAGGTTTTTTTTTTAAAGCAAGTTTGCTTATGGGTCAATAAACCTGGTTTATTGACGCCAAATGCCCAGTATTTTGAAAAACCTGTTTTATCGGTCAAATAGATAGGTGTATCGGTCGAAAAACCAAGTTAATCAAATTATGGGTCATTTGGCTTGCCATATACGAAAGAAACAGTTGTTTATATGCAAATATGTTATTTACATCACATATCAACAAATCACTAGATACATTGTTATTCAAATCATACCCTTGTATTGCGTGTTGAAAATGCGGCTTCCGCCAGTAATCAGAGAGACACCTTAGCATGTTCATTCACTATTTAAGTTTTTTCTTACCACTAAAACTCTTAGTCGAACTTATGCCAATCATTTCTGGATATTGTAATAGTCTTTAAAAAAAGAAGTGACATATACGGTTCATCGCACTTTCGCAACTTTGGTAAAATTAAAATGAATCAACGACCTGCAAGGTTGCGCTCGTCCCCTGATAAATCTGACAGGAACTGTTGACAAATAAACGCATCACTGACGTCATTATTAATGAAAAAACCAGCCCACAGCAACAACCCTGACATTTTCATCACTTTCCCGGTTTATGAAGGCACAATAAAGTACGGTCATAAATGTTTTATGTAACATTTGCTGCATGCCACTCGTAAATTTATATCTCTTCGGTAATGGTAGTTCGCAGTCTACACAGCAGTTACGACGAATTAAATAAAAATTCAATTAATTGATTGGTTCGGTTTAAGGCGTTGTTTACATCTTAATACTTCAAGAAATATATGTATAATTGTGTATAGTCGTTTTAATGAACATGCACAAACATCTGTTATAATATACTGAAACTGGTTGATGTGCACGACACACTAGAATAGTTTAGAAAATAGTAATGCTTATTAAAAAGATGAGACGGATAAACTAAAATCTATAACTGGATAAAAGCTGTTTACTTTCATGCTAATACATGAATCTTTTTTAATCCACATGTTAATACAATTGACAAGTACGAATTATGTGATTAAAACTGATATTATTAATCAAAACGTTATTTGTTAGGTTCTGAATGATATCTCTATATATAATAAGTAAACTTCTTCGATTGTGCAGATCGGGGAAACTTTGAAGAATAGTGATGAGACATGTTGCACATTTAAAAAGAGCACTTGTTCGAGTGTTTGTAAACATTAACGAGGAAAAGGGTGAGGGCTCAATATGGATTTCATTACACTTTAACAACGATTTATTTACTAGGCCCATTCTACCTATTTCTCTTAATCACAGGGAAGGGTAGTATAGGATTTTAGAAGTTTTTATGAAAGTACATTTTATTAAATCAAATAGGGGTTAATAACAGGTACTCTCTCGTTCACAAGAGGACCAACAGGTTGTTGGGGCATCTCACAATCGATTTGTAGGAACAACCCTATGAAAACATTCATCTAATGTTGCCAATATATATACATCGCCTGAGTCAGCACGTCGGCAATTATTCCTTATTTTTGATCACCTGCTCTTGCTACTGCTGATTATTTGTCTGCAACATGCCCGGAAAACATTTGTCAAATCTACTATTATAGTTCATAGCCCTTTCTTGCATGTTCAACTTTTATTTTGTATTTAGATCAACTCTGGGGCCATATGAGGAGGGGAACAGTTCTTTTATTAAATTTAATAAAATAAAGAATGTTAAATTATAATGATTTTTTTTCTCTTAGACCGGTAATGTCAACGTTGTTGTAGGCATTTTTACAGGGTAGCGTAAGAGTATGAAAAACTGTTTTCATACCAAAGTTCAAAAATAAAGCAGAGATGTTGAAGATTTCCTTGATGACTTATCTGTAGACTTAAAGATTCTTTCCTCTAAGATTTTTCAGTTTTTTGGAATGTGGCAAAAGATGTCCTGTACAAATACACCAGCTTCGTTGTGTCTAAACACAGGACTAAATGGCTGCAGTGGAAAAAGATGGAATAAATACTTTAAAAAATTGCTCTTTGTATTGATGAAAACCATATCTCCAATAGTAATTCCTGTTTCTCAAAGTGGTCAGTTGTACTATAATGGTAATGCTGAAATATCATAGGAGACCAACTATCTAAATATATCCTTAGTATATCTTCATAATACCAACTGTGGTTTAAAAGAAACATAGCGGTGCTGTATGAGTTGTAAATTTGTTCCCTTTGTTTTCACATAGCTTGAAACTCAGTCTGCATTAATAGACGATCTTATTTTAAAATCACGTAAACACAAAACTGATTTGGGACAATGACAAATTAAAAAATGGTTCAATTCACCTTATATCAGATCGAAATACATACAGAACCAGTCAAATCCATTGATAAATTAATCTTGAATTACCAGAAGAGCAACTCCCCTGTATACTTATTTATCTGCAAGCGTCAGCGTCTTACTGTGATAACCATTACATCAGTAAAAAGGACTGTATTGAATTGCACGTTTTCGTGAACACCGAAGATATTACATTTTCAGTGGTTGTCAATGTTCGAAAATAATTGTTGACGATTGCTGCTAACCGGGGGATCTTGGATTTTAGAACGTATCGCACTTTTCGTAACATTAATAAACCTGGTATTAATAGACATGTAACCGGTAAACCATTGCAATTTGACAGCTTGTGACAACATCCGATGATAGTTGATCAGTTAACAAGAACTACAGTTTGAAATTTGAATTCAGTCTTTCTACACTTTTTAATCTTAAACGTTACACCGACTATACATCATCCCTGTGTAATGGTATTATGTTACACAAGTTGATAATCTGAGTACGCATTTGAGCGTTTTTTTTTGTTTTGTTTTTTTTCTTCTTTTTTTCTTTTACGGCAACACACCAAAAACGTCATACTTGCACTTTACATCACATGATAAATATTTTAAGTGTATTTTTTTCTTTCTTACAATCTATAAATCAGAGATGGATGACACACAAAAGCATTATGTAAATATTTTCTATCCCTTTTTATATATCACGTTGCAATAAGGGCTATTAATCATGACTTATATATGAAACTTAGAGAAGTTACAACGAACTTCCATAAATTTATAGTTTAAAAGTCCCCAAAAGGATCAAGATGCATACAGGGCAAGAATTGCGGCGCCGAGACAATCAGAAACTGAAGATATCATTAGAGAGAATATTCAGAGACTCACTTTATTTGGAATGACGTTTCCTGTGAAGACAGGACACTTACTACATGTAATCCGTCAACTTTAAATTCCTTCTCTTGTCTAAAGGCAATAGCTCAGATCTCCTTACCTCGCCTTTTTGTTCTCGTTGATGGTTTCACTAACAGCTGCATCCATAGTTCATTTTAAGTGTGATATACTGACACCACCAAACTTTCAGCACTTACAACAATCATATACCCGCCACTTACTCATCCCCGGTGGTGGTACTATATCAAATGCAACGGTCAGCGACTGATGCCTATATTACCGTGTACTTGTGTAAAGCAAAATCACACATATTCATGGTATGATAATACAACGAACTAAGATCAACATTCTCCCCTGATCTCGAAGAGGCCGAAAATCCCAGGAGACTTGTCATCTCGAGACATTTATAATTTTAGATGATATAAGAGGTGGAATGTTGCAGCTGTGATATCGACCCAACTAAGAGATAATCTTCCAGTGAACGTCTTATGGCAGTATAGTGTAACTGGACATATTTCATTTGTACAACTGTCGTAAGAAGACACGTCAATTGTGTGTGTGCGCCACACTCAGTGCAATTCTCCAGTGTCTTTAGTGGTAACAAGATACATTTTTCTGTTGCAACCTTTTCCAACTGCTTTATATAAATATATAGTTCATCATGCTTTAGTGTATCAGCACAGGCTACTATAGAGATACTGTGCACGATGGTACAATCATTTGTCAACATCTTTCATACCAGAGAAGAGTGCAAATTATGATGTTACGTATGCCGTCTTGTGCAACGTCATGAACATGTACTAGAGAATTTTGTGCACGTTTGCATTCTTTTTAGAAATCCCTTGAAGTTATATAAATACATTGTCCAACATATTAGATCTGATTGAGTAATACTTTTGCGCAACATTCTTCGTCAATCTTGGGTATTGATACAAGTGTTCATACTTCGACGTTAATGTCATGATTTTGTTCAAAATGTTGTGTTATTGTTGTTATTCCCACTTTTATTGTTTCCATCGTAATGCTGTGATCTCAGATATATATTTAAAAAACAAAGCAGTATGGCTTCAGGGACATTCGGAAAAGACAAAACGGATGAAATGTTGATGGCTACACAGCAAATGTTGCCGATGCGTCTCTCAGTATCTTTTTATCAGGTAAAAAATACATACCTCTCCTTATTTATGTTATTACAAGTGATAGTTCTATATCGCGATATTTTTGTTAGTTGTATTTGGCAGATATGCAATGTTCAAACATCGGCGGAGAATGCCACCTGCTAGAACACATCTTCAGCGAGGCGTAGAAGAGCAAGATATACATCTCAATGCTGTTATGCAGATGGACATATTTTGCAAAAGATTACAAAAAATTCAATTCCAATGCATATTTAATAAGCATTGCTGACACTTTTTTTAAGAGGATAACTCTGCAATGCAAGGTGCTGATGGAAAATGATATTCACATACATCTCATTAGTTGACAAGTTCGTTACATACTACGACAGGTGGACATAAAACGTAATATTTACGGTTTGATTTTTTTAAGTAAAATGTAAGGAAGTTTGCTTATGACTCAATGATGACGATCAGAACTTGTAAATTGAAAGAAGCTCAGTGCCAATTCATCAATAGGGACCATTTTATTCAGAGGAGGAGACAGCAGGTGGTGACCTTTTTCGAAATGAAAACGATATTAAGGTAACGTGATTTTTTGTTGCAAAATCAACTGTGGGTTGGAGCTCCTGCTATCCCCCTATAAGTGTCTCTTACTATTTCGTCTTAAAACCTGTATTTTTAATTAAAAAATCTTAGTTTTTTGCAAAATGATAGACAAATCAGCAGCCCTCAAGACGGGATACGGTAAAATTCACGAGTATGATCCAAGGATTAAAAATAGGAAGCCTACAACGGATACATATTATCTTTTAAGTATAGCCGTTGTTACCTATAACACGGCGTTACCACATGCAGTTACCAAAGTGTAGTAAAAGAGTAAACCAGCGACTTGAGTGGAAGTACTTTCGCCTTTGCTATATGATTACCAGTCTTCGACAAAACCTTGCCCAATGTTATAGCCTGCAGTCTACAAAAGTCCAAACCAATGAATTCTTACGATAAAAACTTCATCATTTTCTGTCAGGCGCTTCTTATTCTTACAAAGGGAGAAAGAAGAAAGTCTAGGTCGACGTAACTTACAATTGAACATCCTTTTGATGAGTACTGCAGAATTAGACGATACAAGAAGAGAACCATGCTGGTATTACATCTGCTTATACATCTGCTTTGGATGAATTGACAATTTCTTTCACCCACAGTGAGAATCACACACACACGTTCACAAATAAAATTAACGCAGACGAGTTCATTTATTGCCACTCTCACTCACTGACGGATGAAGGAAGAACCTGTGCAGTATATTTTTTTCTCATTACTGTCATCGTTATGTGGATATGCCTTACATTTGTTCTTGTCAGCTTCACATTAACTTTTATTTTTAAATCGCTTCCCAATTTTAACACAAGAGTGGAACGAAAAAGCCAATACTAATAGTAAGAATTAATGTTTCGAATTTGGTCTTCCTTCCAAAGTGTCAAACTGGACATATTTTGTGACTATTTTTACTTAGTAATGACGTGCATTGTTATATATTATAGCCATGTAATCGAGTACCTACTCTAAGTACACTCAAGTACACGTTTCAGTGCTCATAATCGTATTCATGGCTTTTGTACTCGTACTCGACAAATTTTATAATTAGACACACGTGCTCGAGGCCTTGTACTCGTACCTGTACTCCTATTCCGTAGGCTTCGTACTGGCAGTATTACTAAAGATTAGTTCTTACTCATACTTGAGACTTTGTACTGATACTCAGGATTGCAATGTGCATGCTGTCTTAACTATCAAGCACCCTTGTGTGTGGTAAGCTGAAATAATTGGGAAATGTATGGAACCAAATTTGATCTTTTTGTTTTCTGTATGCATGCAAGGAATTTAACTCTCCCCAAAACATTATGTACTGTATACAAGTTTTCGGTGAAAAGATGTAGCTGTACACAGTGTACAGATTTCACCACTTGCCTAAGTTGTCTTCCAGCTTTCTTTCACCACGATTGAGCAGGAAGTTACAACAATTAATTAGCGTAGTAGCGTAATCCCCAATGTTTCCATACAACCATCAATCCATCAGTACTCACGAGATTGTACTCGTTATCCCACTCATGAGTACTCACGAGATTGTACTCGTTAGCCCACTCATGAGTACTCACGAGATTGTATTCGTTATCCCACTCATGAGTACTCACGAGATTGTACTCGTTATTCCACTCATGAGTACCCACGAGATTGTACTCGTTATCCCACTCATGAGTACTCACGAGACTGCACTCGTTATCCCATTCATGAGAACCCACGAGATTGTACTCGTTATCTCACTCCCCTCAAATACTTGCATTTAAAAATTTGCACTCGTATTTGTGCTCTGGACCTTGTACTCACACTATAAGTATGCTATATTAATATGTTCCTCTCTTAGTTCAAAGTTCCCGAGATTATGCACTGAAAATTCCACAGAATTCCCGAGGTCGGATTTAAAACGCAAAAGTACGTTTTTTTTTTTACAACACATTGCCACGGTTCGGGTCATCGTGTCGTGGCTATATATTCACTGTGGCTGCAAAGCAATCTTGGTCGTGTCGGTCATCATGGGTGGATCACTTTTGTAGACGCCAATGAAGCGTTTTAAGCGTAAAGGTGACTTACAATCTGTATTCCTAAAAGTCTAAAACAATGTCAAAAACAACTATTTGTCTTATCAATTGTTACCTTTAAACGAATATATTACTTATGATGGTATTTTGTTTTAAGTTTCTGCTCAATATGGACTAACAATTTGCAAACAGTACCAAAATTTGATACACCAAATCACCAAAACATCTTCGATGAGACTTGTATAGTACAATTTTAGAGAGAAAGAAAGCATTCTTTTTGTTTATAAACATCACTATTCTTATTTGCTGTAATTAATTGTTTTTCGTTGCTAAAATAGAGCACAAAAAGTGAGACACCTAACCAATTATTACTGCAAAGTGTTATTGATTTTAGTAAATGCTTGAATACTTCCTGGTCTCCACTTTCATCAGGAGATCGACTCGTGCTCTACGGCCAGCTACATTAATTTATAGAAAAGTTGTTAAAAGAAGCTGACGAGGGAGAAATGCTGGCACTTAGCTAGCAAACGTTGCTCGTAGTGCACGAATCAACGAAGTGACCAGAATATTGCTGTGTTTCTCTGTATTATGGTGTCCCATTTCGCCCGGTAAGAGTAACTATGTTCATCAGTAGAAATCGACAAGAATTCTCCACATCTTAACCCAAATTTCCCAGTTTTCCCAGGTGGGTGTCAAATCCCCAGGATCTGGCAACACTGACCGCCAGTACACCACCATGCAGCCAATACCTCTGTGATTTGAGTGTTGGATGTGCTACTTTCTGACTATAGTTTCCCCCAAACGGACTGAAGTTGTTGTTTCAGTGACAGAAGTATTAACTAGGACGTAAGGAACATGAATAAAAGTAGTACATAGCTCAGCAGCCCATGACGTGGAGGGGGAGGGCGAATTACTGTTTATGTAATGGTTTTTGTGAAATATTGTCAAACAACCACATACGATGAAGCTGCATGACAAAAAAAGGAATGCTGAATACCCATTTAAGATCCAACAAAATATGAATACAAAAATACAAAAGTAGAAAACACATATATCACTGTAGCAAATGTATAAACAAATGTATAAATCAGCCAACTAAACTCATCTGATACTTTCTGATATCGGTTCGCCGATGCACTATTCTTTAGGGAGTTCGCGCTCTTTCTGAAACACATGAGATAAAAATGGCAATTCAGTCTTGATAACTGGATTTGAGTGTAGATTTATATAAATAATGTAAAAATAGCAAGGCTCTGATTATGAACAATAAACATAGATGAAATAATTTATACATTTATTTCAGTTGTTACTCCTTTTGGGAATACGTAACCAATGTTTTACGAACTACTACGTAATCTTAAAGGGAAGTATTGTCTGTTTTTAAAGAGAAAAACTCAATTTTTGAAACCAAAGTTTATTGTGACAAAATAAAGGCAGGATGGTAGTTTTTCATCTTAAGGAATAAGTTTCACAGAGACAGAAAATTCAGTTATTCACTGCTCAAGAATAATTTGTTTATTCAAACTTTAAAAAAATGTACATTAGGCATCAAGTACAACTCATCTTCTTCATAATCACCGGAGGTTACGAAGGTACTGCTGATGTTTAGTGTTTCAGTGGTGAGACCGAATGGTCAAATAAATGATAATGGCCATTTTCTTTTGTATGCCTTTGTTGGGGCAATTTTAAAGACAATATTCCCTTTAACTTAGAAACTTGAAAGAAAGAAAAAATCCATCGGTGAATCTTTTGTTCAACCTCTTGATAGTCAGCTTGCCAAATGATTGTCTTTTATCTAAACATGGTAGCATACACACTGTAGACTGGAAGGAGTATGAAATAATATATTCCGTTAGTTAGCATGTCTCATGATAATTGCAACACCAAAAATGTTTACAACTTCATTAGCGGATAAAGTACGTCAACTTTTACATGTTTCTCCGAGTCATGACAGATCTTTTTCAGAACATAGCCTACCTCTCGCTAGTCATGTATGCATTGATGCCATTCTGATAACGCACACCGATATCTTCCTGTAAGGCTGATGAAACCAATCAATGCTGTCGTTCCGATAGAATTACATTGAGGAATTGCCGGACGAATTGCCAAAGGATGCATGTAATGGATGTAGAAAACACCGACAAAATGCATACATTTAGCGTCCGCTTAAGCAACTGCATACTTTGCTGTCTCCTAAAGTACACTTCCTTCCCGCAATAATGTCTTCTCTTTGTCTAAATTTCTTTTTGAAAAATGTGCTATCATGAACATTTCACCTAGAAACGTGTCTCTGAGGACTTTTGGGATGCAGTTGTGCCGAGAGTGTGACATGTGCAGAACGTGAGATGCAGTCATCGCTTGAAAAAGTCCAAAATGACACTGTAGTTAATGTGAACCGAAGTGGAGGGCATGTTTTTTTTATATTGTCAGTATTTGCACAAACGTATGAAATCATCTGAAATTTGCTGTTTTTAGTCCAGTACATCCCCATTTACAGCACCGCACGAAGAAATCATTTGCGCGAGCACTTTTTTGTGCACTATAAGTATATTCTCATGTAAGAGGTATGATTGTTTAATGTTGTAAGAAGAAATGATAAGGCCTGCATAAATTTACCTGTCACATACAATACACTCCATGTTTGCATATCTCTAATCATATGAAAGTGGATATGCATGAACACTACAAACTGAGTGTGGATGTAAATGTCAGAGTTCCATTTGAGTGCTAACTTGCACTTTTGAACAGAGCAGATATGCCGATAGAATCTTGTATGTGAAAGTGTGTGCAGTAAGTAAATGATTCTTGTGATAAACTTGTACTAATTGTATTATTTTTATCCCGTGCATGCATACACGTTAAATTTATTTGAAACTTTTGCATAATTTTCAGGAATAACGACTGCTTAGTGGAGTATGATGAATATCTCATTCAACCCTACACTACCAATGTGAAAAGTTCTTATTTTCATAATATATATGCCATTACATCAATTTCCCAATCTATACAGATAACTGTATGTTGATGATATGTAATGTACATGCATGCTTCGGTACAGACAAGACTGACCTATAAGTAGGCCTATCCTCTGGAGGCAATGGGACTGTAATTTCATTGATCTTCATGTTTTCATTAACTACGGAGCGTGGGATGTGGCCACTTCTTTTGGATGTTTCGCTTGTTTTGTTTTGATATCTCAAAGAATAGTTCAAACATCGACATAGTCAATGTTCATTCGCTATCTCGCGAGAAAAAATCAATTTGCATATTTTCGCTAAAAACCTTGTCTCGTTGAACTGACGTTTCGATAGATCACCTAGACTTTACACGTCATTTTCTGGCAACTCTGACGAGTTATCGGGCCTTTGGGTTTTAAGCCTCCACGACATGATTAATGATATATTGTGAGAAATGACAGGCATAAAGCTGTTCATCTAGATGTATGCACATGGACCAGAAGGCTATACGATACTGTTAAACTTCTTCAATTGACCAAGAAATCAAACTAAGTAATCAAAGAGTTTTTTTTATTACTGAGTCATAATTTACAAAGCATTGTATATCGGCTTTGAAACTTACTGTCGGTGTGTTAATCTTTCACATTTGTTAGCTTATGACTTGTATTATTGCCTACTTCAACTTGAAGTGTTTTAAATGGGGAAAAAATGTAAGTTGAGTTAAACTGCTCATAATGTGTAATTAAAGTAACTGACTAAAGATGCTAGGCTAATGAGCATGTGAAATTAACAAGTTGGCCATGCCATTTTCCCGTTAAATCAGCAAATGAATACACATGCACGATAGCAATTACGATCATTGATATTTTGAGGGGTTTGAGAGGTGGGAGGTTATTGGGTGCTACAAGTAGTTTCCAGAGAAAGTAATGTAAACTGCACGGATCCGTCCCTATCTTTGCCAAGTGTCACAAAATTTGCCCACAATTTAATTTTGCAAGAGAAAAGAAGCCGCTGTAAGACAATTTTGACTAAGAACTCTTTTTAATTGGCTTGTTACTCTGCAGCTCCCACATAGTGGTCGAGTACGTCTAACTCAGTTCTTGTTTTGGTTCAAATAAATATGTCGCAGTTATCCGGAGCATGCGCAATTACAATGAATACTATTTGCATTACCTATAGTTTGAGTATTATGTGAAGTGTTTGTGGTCTGCTTTTATATATTCTAGCAGTCGGGCAAAATATTTGTAACATGAAAACGTTACCCGCTAGGCTCCTCTTTTAAGATTTTTCATTAAAATAGGTAGCAACCTCACTGAATTTTTTTAGGTTTTTTTTTTTGTTCAACTTTGTTCACATCATAACTAAACGGTTTACTCCAATTTATGTAATTATTGTATATATATATATGCATGCAAATATGTATGATGTGAAAAAGACATAAATGAAATGAATTGACAACACTGACTTGATAAATTTTTTCAATGCCTAGGTCGGATTGCACAATACAAACCGCAGAAAGAATCGAAAGTCATACATTTCAGACAAGTGTTAGAGACTTATATTGAAACAAAAGTAAGAACTTCTCTTCATTATTTCCCCGGCGAATACAAAATAGACCACCAAGAGTCTAATTTACAGCAAAGCTATCATATTATCATGTAATATGAAGTGTCGACTACGGTGCCGATGTAATTGAACATGTTACACCATGTGTAAAATACTAGGACTACATATGAGAGGAACGGGTTGTCACACTTCAGCTGGACAAGAAAACTTTTGTATGGTTGATCAATGTTGAATGCAATATAAGAGAACGTTAGCCATGAACCCTTGGGACCGCATGCCAAGCCTGCATGATTTATGGCTTAAAACGAAAATGTTAAAATGTTGGTTTCAATAGCAGCAAAAGCAGATGAAATCAAATGTTTATTTTTGGAATTGTATTACATTTTATCGAAACTTACGACACAGGATATACATAAAATTGCAGTCTACCGTGTTCGCTCTTGTGACCATGTGCAAGTTTAATTCTCATATCACACAGTTACAAAAATGTTACTTTGCTCGATTTCTTTTCATTTCCAGGCAACCGTGCAATTACTTTGAATTAGTTTAATCAGGCATACCGCTGACTCGAATATTGAGACACTCACATATTAAATATAACATATTAAATAAACGACGCCCCTTTTCAAAGGAATTGCTGTGATTAGGTTGAAACTGTTGCTATGAAATGGAAATATGTGGGGAAAATATACGGATGTCACTCTGCAGGTAAAGTTACACATTTTACATTCTTGACAAATTCTAATACACCATCACAACTTTAATCCTCGCTGATCACTTTTTTAAGAGCCAATAACATCGTTCTTTTTCACCCACGGCGTTGCAAAAGGAGGGGAGTTAAATGATACAACTCTTATGGTAAAAAGTATTTTTCATCATCCGTTGTTCTTTTTCCTGTCGAGGTAATCACGTCTGTGGAATTGGCGTGTATCGGCGCACACCCGAAGGAAGACCAACTACTTTTATATAATGTTACTCACATCTTTCTCATTTATTTTAAGACATTGATGATAAAGACATTGATGATAAAAGAATACGACAAAAAAGAGAAAAAATCAAAATGCGATAGAGAAGGACATTAACTTACAAAGCTCACCTTGCACAGCCATGAGGGTGAATAACCTGTAGTGTTATAATTTTGGATATGTTTACCTCTTCTTGTCTTAGATACCGACAGACACCTGCAACATGCGATCTTTCCTAACTTGAAACTTGATATCCGTGGATGTGTAATTTCGTTGATGACAGAGTTTCATTTAGCAAAGCTTCAGTCACATATTACTCTCAGAGAATGATACTAGAGGTGAGAAAATTATACTTTGCACTGAAGTGTACTCTGGGATTGTTTTCCTCGTGTGATGCATGAGGTCGATATAGTTATTCAAAGCCGGCCGTTCAGAAGAAATGAAGACACAGCAAATTCAATGTATTTTAACCCCGGGGTGTTCATAGGTATCTTTGAAGAGGATATGCAAAAATAAAAAAGTTGTTGAACTAAAGCGTCGACGACTATCAGATTGTGTTTCTACTGTTCTTTACCACAAATTTGCACCATGCACGAAAAGTTTGTTTGTTAATGCTGTTTTAACTTTACATTTCAATACTAGTGATTCGTAAGAGCATTGTAGTTGTGACAACATTGAATTTCCCGGTGACAGTAAAACCTTGAGACGAAAAACTGAACCGAAATTTCCAGAGGAAACTGACCAAACATTAAATCTGGGATAGGTTAACAATTTTGCATATTTGCCCTTTAAAGTCAAATTGTTGAATATGTTATAGCCACTACAAAAATATTTTAAATCCCATTTTTTAATGGAGTAATATTCATATCCATCTCCCTTGTTTGATATCACGTAAACGTCATTGACCTCTAGGAGAGCCTGAATTTTGTAGGGGGAACAAACATGTCCAGAAAATTTTCGAATTTAAAGTTCATTTCTGGAAGATGAATATATAGTTCCCTTTCAGAGTTTGCGACAGGTGATCTTTTCCCCTACTTTCTCTTTCCTGAAACACTGACAAAGAAGAAACGTAGATGACCATGCAATTTCCGGTACAGGTTCATTTTCCATTTTTCATTTTAATCTGTTTTTGACTCTCTCAAGGAGTGGACATACCGTGGATTTTAGCTTGTGAATACATGTAGTTTATATTCAGTATCATACTGTATCTTGTATTCTGGTCTTTATATA
>VJOZ01049787.1:0-15384 GCA_009801055.1 Stichopus horrens | reverse complement strand
TTATGTAAACAAAATGGATCATGAAAGGGGCCAATGTCAGGAAACGGCACTCCTTTTCCCCAAAACGTTACTCCCATGAGGAGTAGATCCACAACGTTTTAATACTCCATAGAGAACGACTTGCCTACCACGCACTACAATTCTGCGTATTTGTAGGCAAATGCATTCAAGTTAGCTGTTGGGTTACCATTTCAGTGAGAAATAATATACTTGCATGTCTTGAGGAACCAGGTTGTGATAATTTTAAAAATAAGAAAAATGCCATTGCAAAATCATGTCATATTCTATGATGAATTTGGTGCTATGCAAGCACAGTCCATGTAACATATATGTTGTTTGTTGTTTGCATCGTATTTAAGAACATACAAGATGTATACTGTACCAGTGTTAGGGACCCCATGCAGCACAAGTACATTTTGCCTGCATTAGCAAATTTATGGCTCTTCAGTTTTCATTGTGCACATAGTTGGAATCATTAGGTTGATTGGAACACCATGATTGATGATCTCCCATGTTGTTACCTAGTCACCTTTGCTGTTGATCTCCCCTTTTAGCTATGTGTCGTGCAATTGCGACAGAAAAGAGTGCTAATAAATAAGTACCCAAGCAGATGACAGATGGAACCAGAGTGCTGCTTTAAGTTTCAGTTAAAATGTAATTACTCGTTCAGACTTCAGGTTCAGACAAATTCAGATCATAATGTACAAGTTTGATTAAGCTAGAATTATAAGGGTGTTCAATTAATTTAGGGCTTGATTAACAATTACACTTAATTATTACTAGGGTGGCTTCTGGTTTAGTGGTGATCTTGGACCTCAAGACTTCAACTACTTCACTACACAGTTGACCTGTAGTATTTAACATACTGTCGGGGAACTGGTTGCGATGTCTTCCCAGGTCGATGGAAGTATACTTCAGGGTGGGTGGAAATACTTGTTGGAATGCAGTCTCAGTCGATGAGGATGTATGTACAGTATACAAAAGTTACTTGCTAGAACTTTCCACACAAGAATCTTCTAGAGAGCACCATTGGCTCAATAACATGACACTAAAATAGAAGAGGGCAAAGTTCCAGTTCTTTTACAACTCTAGTGGTTATGCGAAAATGGAAAGTTCCCAGCGTTTACAATACAGTAGAAAATTCAAAAGTTCATAGAGCACTTACATCATCAGTACGGTCCAAGATAGTAACTTACTTAATGAAATTCAATATTGAGCACCCTAACACTACATCACATACAGTAGTCACTCAAATTGATGATAGTCCCCATGTTAGGTATGCATTACCCAGTCACTCCCATTGATGATCTCCTTTGTTCGACTGCTTTGCCCATCCACTCTCTGATCCCATGTTAAATTTTTACCTACAGTAGTCACTCTAATTGGTGATCGCCCTAGATAATAAACTGTTATGCAGCCACTTTCATTGACGATGATCTCCCATGTTAGACTGTGTTCCCTGGCCAGTCTGTTAGACTCCTTGATGGTCTCCCATGTTGCTGAGTGGTATTCCCTTTACACCAGTGTAGTGTGGGTGTACATGCATGTGTTTTACCACAAGGAGGTGCAGATAATGCATTGGATGGTGACAAACAAATTCATCATGCTTATTTTGTGAATTCAGTCTACTTGCATTCAGTCTTTTTGCCAATGTGCACATACGTAAGCATGGTCATTGTGCACCTTACTGCAACTGTGTAACTACTTTATGTCTTTGTAAAAGTTTGGTTGTGACTGAAAGGTTACAAGTTCAATAGACAGCAATTAAGTGACAGCCATTGCAACTCTTTTGACAGTAATTAGGGGTTATGTTTGAATGGCTGGGAATCTATGCCTAAATTAGATCTGAAAACTGAGGATATAATGTATGCCAGAAGGGTGAAATTGTTGTTTCAAAATGTCAACATGTGAAGGGTTTCTTCTTTTGATTCTCTTCTGAAGACTTTCTAGATCAGAACATTTCATTGACTTATTATGAATATTCTTTTCACTGGTCAGTGTCCTAGTTTATGAATACTGTAGCTAGGGGGATGGGTGGAGGCATTTAGTTTATCAGTGAATTTTGTGAAAAGTAGCCTTTTTCCTGGGTGTTGTAAAAAGTAAAATATTGGTTGCAGCCCCATTGTCAAGAAAGAACCATTGGGTCTTTTTTCCTGTTTTTGCATGTAGTAGAGGATTAATTCTGCTCAGGGTTGTATTGCCCATAGTAACCGGTTCAAATCTGATATACTGTACTGTAACAGGCTTTTGGGCATTGTTTGTACCAGTGCATGTGATTAGTACTTTCACTTTGTGTGACTTGGGTATCTTGAGAAATGCATGTTGGTAGAAGCTTAAGACTTGGTGTACATAAGTACTGTAGCATGTGATATACCTGGTATTTTGCAATGCGTTCAAAAGTTATTTTATGTCTTGGGTTGTTTGAGTTCATCAGGTCCTGGTAATCCTTAAAATGTGTAGCATAAACGCCCATGGCAATGAGTCGACTTCATGTTGAATAACTGTTCTTTATGTTTTCAGCCAATGATATGAAAGTTGTACAGACCAAAGGTTCGTTAAGAATCTTGAATCACTTAAGCTTTTGTTAAATTTTGATAGCCATATTTATTTCAGTTAATCATCATATGATTCAGTATTATAGGAATAATGTACTTTATTTCAAGTTCAGTATGTTGTCCGTGTAAAAACTTTCCTTTTACAAATGTTCTGATAACCCCAGGGCTTGGAATGCATTTAAATACTGTACAGTAGCTCAATTGAACTTGAGCTTTATTCTAGCCTGACTTGATCTGTAACCTCTGAAATTTTAGTCACTGTATTAGTTGATACTCAGGATGCACTTTTCTCCTCATTTACATCTCTCAGCCGAATGTATAAGGGGCACTAGCCTGATTTATGCCAAATAAAGGTTTAGGTGATGCCGAGAAAGGTCGCCAACTTTCTTAGTGACTGTAGATTTGAGTGCAATTCGTATGATGAGACAGGTGAGTTACATGTCAGTTATAACCAAACCAGGTAAGTTTTGGGTAATTAATAATTTGGTACTGTACTTACAGTTTACAGAGATGATGAAAGAACTCATTTACTGTAATTCCTACAGTATGCTGTCTTGTAACTCAAATCATAGACCTTTGGAGGAAGTTCTATAACTTCTATTCAAATTTCAGTTGTGCTGGTGCTCTTGGGACTCAAAACTGTGGAATGTCAGGATATTTTAGCAGAAAAATTTGAAAAATTGTCAGTACAGAAGGAAGTGTTTTTGTTTTCTTTTATTGTATTGAAAGCGTCACAGTGAGTCAGATGCGAAATCATTTTATGTATAATGCATGAATTCAGAGAGGCACATGAACCCCAAGTTCTCACCTTGTTATCGTGACGAAAATTCCAGATGTGTGTGCATTTTTCAAAATAGCCCCCTGTGATACACAGTTCATTGTGCCTGCATGCATGACCATGGATCTGCACTTGTGCCTATTCGTGTTTAAGTGCTGCATCAGTGTAACTCCATCCGTGCCAGTATTTATAGACAATGCTGACTTCTTTCAGATAAGGAGGCCAGTTGAGTGGATTTAGCAGCATGATCAGCTTTTATCTCCATGCTCTAGTTTGGTTTTCAAATTTCAACTGTGATCATTAATGTGAACAAATGAGTTGTAATGTCAGCCCAGTGTGGAGTAGCTTGCTTGTCCAAACCTTGTTCTCTGGTAGACATGGTAAATAATATAATTGATTCTCAGATGGGGTCCACAAGTTGCACGTGTGTGCCCTTTTCATGGGTTTTGTGAGCTTTTAAAAACAGACATATGTGGCAAATGTTGAATTTAGTGGGTCTTCTCATGAGTGACCCCTGGAAGAAATCCTGTTGGTAATGTCATAACAATGTGCATACTAGATTTTACAGTTTGGCTTTTAATGTTGCATTGTGGAAAGGTCAAACAGAGGTTAAGTTTTCTGTAGTAGATTTTCAGAGATTAGTTTTCACTTGTCTAATTCATTCCTCACCTGTTTCCACTGCCTCTTTCACAATTACTCTGTGGTTATGACTGCTCTGTTTTGCAATGAGAATGACTCTCCTAGTTTACCTCCTAATGACTCTCCGCATTTAACAACCAAACTTCGCACATGGCATGTGATAAACCCATATTTAAAATATTTCAATCGCCACAGTATGTGGAAAGTTACATAAATAAGAATTGTAAAACAAATTCACTCAATTACCTTACAGTGCTGAATTTTAACTGTGTTATGCTTCATAACAGTTTTGTTGACTGATTTGCTTCTATATTCTTTAGTGCTATGATGTTGTGTGTATAGACACTCTTATGGTAAAAGAACTTTAATTTTTCATGGAGGGCACCCCCCTCCCATAATACCTCTTTCTTCAGGTCAGTGGTTGACCTTCTTCTTGTGCATATCTGCACTTGAATGTGAGATGCCAAGACAATCTTAAAGCATAGTCTTATCATACAGATCCGGTGCACTGTCCCAAACACGAACAGGTTGATTTTATACTGGAAAGAACCACATTAACCACTAGGGGTAATTGTTACACTTTATTGACTACATTGCCATTAACATACACTGTACCTGTATGGCCAGTACAAGTATCTCTATCATTATTCGTAGGGTCACATTTTGACATCCTCTGATTCACATCATAGACATACACTAACCCCTTGCTGTAAAAGTCAGGTTCAAAAATTCAAAATTTTTGACAGTTTTTCCTAACTATTAGACATGAAACTTAGGTCGTTATGCTAACTATAAGCAATACCACGTGAATGCACCCTTCAAACCTGGCTCACAAGCTTATCGAATCAGTGAGCGAGCCCCTTTGAGCGTGACCGAATTGTTCAAACTGCAGCAAAGGGTAACCATGGTCATGCATGAATACACATACCAGTGAGTTGTGGGGAATATATAGGATTTGTAGCAATTGCTTTTATGAACAATGCCATTGTTTCTAGCTTTGTATTTGTAATTCGAGAGTCTCTTAGTATTTTTGATAATATAATCGCATTCACTATTTTGAGGTTACGCTGATGGTATGACTATTAGTGTAATGTGTTTACTGTGCCTGAATTAACCTGCAAATGGCCAACATATATGTATACTTGTAGCACAGCCAAAGATAATGTACTGGTATTTGTTAGCATTAATACAGATCTCTGTACATAAGACTGTTTATATCATACTCCTTTGTAACATGCATGTTCAAGTTGTGTTTTTGACATAAATTTTTATTAAATCAAGAAGAAAAATTCTAAAGTACCATGATCAGATATGAGTGACCAATTGGTGAAAATATTTTAAAATTTTGAGTGATTTTCACATTTCCTCTACCAGCAATAAGATCGAACCAGTGTTCGGAACCCCACCAAAAATACGAACTCATCCGAAGAAAGACTGAAAATGGGGTCATTGAACTGTGGTATTACATGACAGATCAGCTGAACAAATTGAAGAAAGAATTAGATGAGAGTCACAAGAAGACAGTGGAAAACATTCTAGACAATGGAAGTCACCAACAAAGGTGAGAGCAGAGTCATACAAGATAGCAGTGACAGTACTGAACAAGAGAGTCCCTCCATTTGCATTGTAGACATGTAAAGTTTTGTTTCTGCAGATAAGAGTTATCTGTTTCATATGCTCTAGTCCCATGGAGGAGAAGAAACTTGAGGTAACCATCATGAGGATGAAGTTTTTATCCCCTTAATGTGTAAACCTGTATTAGTCGTTTTTGAAATTTGGTGCACAAAATTCTTTCATTCATGTACCTTTTCCATTAACACTGAAACGTAATAAGTATCTAAGCTTAATGCATGTGCTTGCCTGGAGCAGCAGATGGCAATGACGGCCTGCCTTATGGTATTGATATGTTCCTGTTGATCAACATAACTATGTTGGTCATGTGACTGTATTTTATGATGGAACTCCAGCTTATCTTACAGTTTTTTAAAGTAGATCAGGAAGCATTCCTTTGTTAATCAGAATAACAGTTCGCTCATACAAAGTGCTTATTAGTGATTGCAAATTGAGTCGATATGAATCATTTATTAGATGAATACTTAATTTTTGTGCTTACAATATTTACTTACTGCCCACTCGCTTGTGAATGACCTGACATTGTTACACTCTCTTTTTATCTCAGTACATAACGTGTACGTAGATATCGTCAGACTACAGTAGTTGGACATCCTGGTAGTCTTTTAAAATTGTGTCACCTAGGGTCCAATTCGTCGTCAGTGTACATCATACTTTCCCAGCATGCGCTTCTTTGCATGGAAGCAAAAGATGTTGCTAGATGAGGTGTGAGCAGAATATGTGTAACAAATCTTAATTTACAAATTATTGAGTAAAAAAGCATTGTACACACGCAAAGAGTTGAACTAAGTTTCATCATTATGCACATGGTACTTACATAAATTATGGGTGTTTCCTTTAGTTGTATTGGGGGGCCCAGGACAGAAGTCCTTAAAACTCCACCTTTGATATACTGTTATTGATTTGTTTCGTATTTAGATTAGTTGCTCTCCTTCATGTGGCTCAGGTTTTGGCAGTACTGTGCAGTGTAGTGAGGTGTGCACATGGCTTTTGAAATCTATGGAAGAAAGCCACGCTGCTCTGTCACAACAATCAAACATGCACGTAGCACATATCTAGGCCTAGGCTTATACTTGTTAGATTGACAGCAATACAGTCGAAATGGAAGACGCAGGTCCCAGAATCAGTAAGAACTAAGAACAATAGTAAATTGATTTCTTCGTCATTGTAAAGTTTCTACTGGAATGTCCTCAAGTTGGAATGACTACTTGGCAAAGACTAAAGTCAAAGGACCCCATTTGAACAACAGCTAACAAAGGTATAAGTACATAAGCTTAATGTAAGAATTTGTGGTTATTTGAAGTTAATGTCAGTCTTTATCGGTCATCATAAGCCACACAATTAGCCGAACAAAATGAAAACCAAGCTGTTTAAGGTAGTTCACAATTTAAAGGATTTAATGAAAGCCTATCCCTCATCAGCACTTTGTTATGGGCAAAATCCACCATCCCTGTGGTTGCAATTTACCTGAAAACCACTAACCATGCAGGCCGTTGAAGATATTATCACTGAAGGCCTACAACATACTGTAGACCTATGCATAAGTGAGTCCTCATTGGTAAAATCTCGTACATCAGCATGGAACATTTCTTTGTAACATTATGGAATCACTATATTGTTCAACCAGACTTTCTATACACGAGACCTGTTTTCTGAACAATTCCCATAGGTTAATAGCTAAGTTAACATTCATTTTGCATTACGTCTGGAGCAGTTATGAATATGGTATTGAAAGTAGCCTACCGTTGTGATTTTGCACAGACATATTTATGTTAGACTGCAATACACTAACATCACTTTTGTATACTAAATAGGGGTGGGATCATAAAATAAACTTTTGTGTGCCACGAGGATTGCGAAGTTGTGAAACTAGCTGATGCGGGCTATCAACCAAAGGCAAAATAATGCGAAATTCACAGCCCGAATCATGACATCACAGAGTGTGTGTACACAAGAGCTATATCGGTCTTTGTTAAGTGCATATGCTTATCTTGTGTATGAAAGTCAAATTGAATGGTCTGCTCGTCTGAAAAATTTGAAAAATTTTCTTTTGAAAGTTCAGTAATAATACTCAAATCTTTTGAATCTGAAAGGAAGAGTTGTACTGGGAAAGAAAATGGCAGAAAATGCACAGGGATCGGATGTTGTTTTTATCCACCTGTCCACAATATGCTCAGTAAAATGCTTTCAGCCTGTTTCAGGGTGATCTTCCGACTTAACAAATCATGGATTAATTTTGTCGGAAAAATTAAAGCTTGATGCAAAAGATTGAAGGTGGTAAAAACAGATCAGTGTCTACAGTACAGCATTCACTTCACCTACGAATATTTTTGGAAGCCTCATATGCCACAATATTCCAATGAGGAATACCAACCTGAGTGTCTTGTCTGCGCAAAAATGGCTCACCTTCCAAAGACATTGCAAATTAACCTTGGTTCATTCCAGAGGCCCTTACAGTGCATCACCTATAGTATTGTGCTGCAGGTCCTAACTGATTCTTCACCATAAGCGAATGCTAATTCGGACCTTCTTTATGATTTTCCGGGACTTGGAGACTTGCTTTGCCTCGTACTGGATGACAGTAGGCAGAGGCAGTTTCATGAAATGACAATACCTTACGTTACGCATGAACACTAAGCTGTCTAACGTACTGTTCATAACATTGTCATGGAAAATCTGGGTACCACATAAGCAAGATGTGTCAAAAAGGTATTTTGTTGTATAGAAAATTCAAATACTGAAAACATTGGCAAACAATTGTTACTGTTATGAAACACTTAACAATTTTGTGTAAAGTACCATTTTCCAAATTAGAAAAGACAGTTGCTGTCCCTGGCAGTCTTGCAATGACTATAATGCATACTGTTTACTTCACCAATACTACGACGCATCAACTTGCAAAAGCATGGAAGGCCGACCGACACGCGCAGTGATCTCCATTCTATAACGTCACGTAAGTACCAACTAGACCTCAGTTTCACGAGCTTCGAAGGGATTGGAAGATGGGGCAATTTCACACCAACTTAAATTACTTAGATTTAACATGCAGGGTATGAAGATACAGTATGATATTTGTGTTCAGCACACGTTTCCCTTAGCGATGATACTAAATTTAGACACGTATATGATCAATGAATTGAGGCTTCAACACATGTCACAGTCATGGCAGGACAGATAAAAAAAGCACCATATGAAGTATATGTAAGCCCATACAGTAAATTCCTTAAAATGACTTATCCTCTTAGCTGTCTTAGGGTAACTCATAGTCACAGTACTTTTTGGTTTCTATGATAATCATAAGCTCTGAGTTTATGATGTCATGTCTGTGGGTAGTGCACCATCTTCTAGATATGATACAATATGGAGGCTGGCTTCTACCATAGGCAAGTATATTTGCAATGCATGTGTATCTCATTAATCATAGCAAGCATTTTGTTTTTATGGAGGTCAACATTTTAAATTAAAAAGAACACACAGTTATGTCTTGTACTGAGCCAGGATCACTTAGTTATGACTCAATCACAAGTCAGATTGGAAATAATATACACTAGAAAATATACAAATAACATAGATGTCACCTCCCACCTCAATTCAGAGAGGAACGAGAGAAGGGAATATTAGATCACAACAAAACAAATTTTCTAACATCTTCAAGGAAACAAGCAGCACACAACCAGAAGTATTGAGATTCAGCAGCATTGCTGCTCTCGTTTCTATGCACTACTGTAGCTCTGTTCAACTTTTCAGAATGTACAAGATCCACACTTCAGTTCAAGTCCTTCTCCTCCCTCCAGATTTTCTTAATGATTAAAGATTCTCATTCAGGAGACACCTGAGCAGTGATGCAGAATTTCTTCTCCCATGTGACCAGCTTGTTGTAGAGTACTTTACAACTAGTATTTATGCAGACAGACATTTTGGCATGAAATGGAGAAACTCATCTTGGAAATTGGAGGAAGAATATCACCACTGCTCATGCATCCTTTTCAATGACACATTTTTAAAGTAGTGATCGGTTGAATTGGAGAATAATGAGACTATTAATGTCTAGGATAAGTATACTATACTGGTTACTCAAGATACAATAGTGGTACAATATCATAGTACTTACTAGACTGGTCAGCCCTCCATCACTACTCTCCCAAAGGGAATTGGTGCCAATGACTGTGATGAATATTGCATGCAGCCATCATGCAACTATGCTTCGGCGTTTCTCAAACCGTAACCATCGGTTGTCGTTAACAAACAGTTTGTGATCAATGTTGATGTTTTGTCCCAAAATTTCAAATGGCTACATCCTTGATAACTGTTTATGACATGAAAAAGTACTTAGTGTAAGTCACTTGTTGCAGAAGTGAGAACAAGTTTGCACTCTGAGCACATAGGTGTGGCACCATGGGAAGAGGGCACTAGTCCACTGTAGGCCAGACAGTATTATAGCAGGTGTAACAGGTTCCCTGCTCTCCTGACACAGTAGGTGAGAGAGCAGTTGGTATGCTGAGGCAGGTAAGGGAGTCAGTACTAATTAATCAAATAGTGTGAGTTATGATATTACTTCAACATTGCCCTGAGCAATTATTCAGAATAAACTGTACCCACACATTGCAAGAAAAGCGTTGATAGTAAACAAGTTCAAAGTTTGTACTTTGGTTGCACAAAAATCTGTTAAAAAACTTTGAGACTTTGATACCATTTGCACTACTTGAGGTTGTTAACCATAAAATCACCCTTCCAGAATTTCCTATAGTGCTGAAATGGAGATATTCCATTTACTTCTCTGGTATATGTGAGGAATTTTGTGCACAGACTTCCTGCAGACAATTCTCAATGGATGCGTTACTGGTAGTGTGGTTTGTGGGTTCTTGGTCCTGGCAATTCTGGCAAAAACTGTTGGAATACCTTTTTTTTATTGTACCCCCAGTAGGTAGTGGATGAGGCTGTGTGAATTGCATTGCTTTAGTGTGCAGTTTGCATTGTCTGGAATCATATGCTAATGTTTGTAATTTATATTTCATCTTACTGCATTTATTTCTTGTCCATGTGGACAATTATCCAACATGCACTGCAATGCTGCATATTTTCAAGCAAATTTAGTCACAGAAAGGCTATTAATGAAGATGCTGTACCTGTGCCATACTGCATATCATGAGAGCTAGCTGACCATCTTGGAGCAAAGTTATGTATGTCAAGATGACATTTCTAGGTCTACAACATCCTTGTCCCGTAAAGTGTTTAGGCATGTGCACACTGTTAATTCAGATGTAATATATGTGGTACCATTGCATTTCACTCGACTCTCTGCCCATCGTACTCAAGTTTCCATCGACGCTGGTTCATCTAGACTGCTAGTAAATCTTTCAGCGTATCCTTACGATGCTACTGTAGCATGGTCAGAAAGACTGACTGGCATATCAGTGGTCTCTATAGTCAAGGATCTATCGTTAACTTTTTGGTCATCTTTAGCTGCATGTTCTCTAGGCCTGGGTTTTGATTTGATACTTTAAAGGAAACATTGTTTGTCAAATATGCACCAAAATGGCTCACAATATACACCAACATGCTTTAAATTACTAGACATGAAAGAAAAATGGTCAGTCTCTACAGTAAACAACAGCAATAGTTTCATCTCCTAGAAGAAGTATGCATGAGACAAGTTATGGAGGATGCATCATTTGAATTTCCAAACATTTGGGTGAACAAATTATTCTTGAGCAATGATTAAGTGAATTTCTGTCTGGTAGAAACTTACTTCTTGATAAGAAGGCAGCCATTATGTCTTATTTTGAATAATCTATTGTTCTGTTGATATAAATATTGGTTTTGAAAACATCTTTTTTTTTCTGATAAACAAATGCACTATTTTTCAGCTGCAACTAATAATCATTACTGTAGTTCAGTCTCGTAATGTTTTGGAATTTGTGATATGCTGTAAGTTTATGGAACTTATGATACCACCTTGAACATCACCAAGGAAAAGAATTAGAGAAAATTTGTTTGGATGATATTTGTTCAACTTGTGCTACCTGCTGTGATCTTGAGAAGATGGCTAATGATACAATATCTTTTTACTGTTTTCTTTTTACCTCCATTATGTTCTATTGCACACTACTGCATCTGTTGTAATAATAAGTGCCCACACTTCACCAACTGAGTCCAAGGATTCTTTCCCCACTGAAAGTTGCTTCATGTACTGTAAATTATTTCCCTCAGAGTAATGGATTTATTTAATCAGATTATTCAATTTTACTTTTCTGAAGAACAAGCTCAAATGTGCTTTACTTTTTGCAAAGCAATTTTCTGCTGGATCATATGTTTTACAAAAATTCTGCATGCTTACCATACTTGTACATCTGATGGAATGTCTAGATTTCCCAGAATAAGGCCAGTAATGACATTTTATGAAAACAACACATGAGTAAACAAAATGCACACGCAATCATCATGTAACAAGCGTGATCAATTGCATCACCCTGTTAACATCAAAGTTCCATTTTGAATTTTGTACAGTATGATGATGAAGGACACGAATATCATCAACATGAACCTTTAATGGCAATTTGACCAAATTCAAAAGTGCAGTTCCAACCCTCATGTGGAAGGAAATATACAGAAGTTGCAGAGAAGAATTAGTTTTGAAAATCACCGTGACACCAACAGTTCAAAAATCAGATCATACAGTATTTCAGCTTGAATTGGTTTTCACTGTTTAATGTTTGTGTCATCGAGGGCATTCAAATGGCGGAAATGTCAGTGTTTCTTCTGTGAATTTCCTGTTCATAATAAGAACAGTTCATAATTAAGTTGCCTTTGTTTAAATTAATTTAAATTGTACAACTCTGAGAAAATGTTAACTGTGATTAAAGATCTGATACAGTAGCACTACATATTGTGTTTCATCATTGCATGCATGGTGGAACAGGATGTCTTCTGAAGCTTCCATATGACACATAGCAGACTGTGTTAAAGTTATGCTGCATTAGTCTGTGTCTCTTCCTTGTCTCCATGCATCTTTAGCACTGTCAGCCTACCATGAATAGATTGCCTTGGTAAACTATAAACCTAGCCACTAGTGGTGCACAGTATTGTTGGCCCCCTAGTACTGACCAGTCAGTTCTGGTCACCTTAATTAAGCCCTCTCATCTGCCACCCATATGTCTGTGATCAGTGTGAAGTTCAGTAACTTTTCCATTTGATTTTCCATCATTTTTGCATTTACTTTGATTTCAGTGAGCCAAGCACTCATTGGAGGCTTTCATCCTTGTCAAAGAAAAGGGAGCTTTGCCTCGGCAATATGTCATTACAGTAGTTGTCAGTCTTGATCTACAGTATCTAATTTGTCATTCAGCCTGAATGAATGGTATGCTTGAACTTGGGACATCTTATTAGCTATTTGACCTTTGCCAGTGGGGAGAATATGTCAGCTGCTGTATTTGCCTGAATGCTAATACAAATTTAGCAACTTTTCATGTATTTGTATTATTTAGTGAGGCTAAACTGTCAAATTGATTGAATGTGTTAAGTAAATACATCAAATGCTCCTAGACCAAACAGTCCACTCATGATAACATTGCACCACATAAATACTGCCTTGTTAACTTGTTTGATACTGCACAGACCTGATATGATGAGCAGTATTGCTGTACTTGGAGATAAATTTTAGTTAGCTACAATAAGTCTGTATGGCTCCCTCCAATCAAACTGAGAGCACTTGTGGTAGTTATTTGCATACTCTGTTTCAAGTTGCCAATCTCTTTGAAACAACTAATGTCTAGCTGGGTCCTACATTTACATCAGTTTCAGATCCAGTCTTATATGTCATTGTCAATTTGTGTTTTGCAGTGTCCCAGCATTCCCTATTTCCTGTCTGTTTCCAGAAAATTTGTTTGTCGTATGCATTTGTAGTTCCTGTACACTGCTTGCATTCCTTGTCACATGGCAATATTTCTTTCATGGACCCCGCTTTTCCCAAAATTGACAAGTTTTGTTGAAGCCACTTTCTTGTCTGGGACCAACAGTTGCCTAAATTCTAAGTTTAAAAAATTATTATCACTCCAGTGTTGCACTGTTGACACTGTAGATAATCTGTGCTCATTAGATTTTATATGCAATTTTGTACCTCTTACAGAAAAGTCTGGCTTATTCAGAAATTGGTAATGTGTCATTGCAAAGTGTCATTGTGCATATAAGGAAGCTTCCTCTGTTAAAATTTCTTCTCAACTGATAAAAGGATAATAAAGTCTCATATAGTATCTTAAGTTTTTTGCTTGTGGAGAATTCCTTGAAATGTGGAATATTTTCCTTTTTTTTTCTGTAAAAATTTGTGCTCTTTGGATGTTTTATCAAATAATTTGTATAGTTGTCAACAGCAAAGCTGTTGCCTGTACATTAGATGTCCATAAATGTGCCTGAATTTGAATTCATGACTAGATGCATGATATGTTGCCTCTTAAGTCACAAGATGCCACATTCAGGTATCTGCAAATTAGAGTGTACATTACATTACATTGGGGAACATTAAATAAACTCAGTTCATTTTGCTTCCTTCAAGATTCCAGCCTGGTTGCAACATGAACGAGGATTTGATTTAAGTCGTCATGCATGTGTAAGGTGCATTAAAATTTATAATACCCTGCTGCATCCATAATTCAGTCTATGTTTCCTTTTATTTTTGACGAAATCAGGAGTGGTGCGAGTGTGGATATTAAAATGAGAACCCCATCGGGTATGAATTATCAATCCGTGAAAGATCGGGATAACAGTTCAATGGATGAACTACGGTATGCTTCACAAAGGTTTATTACTATTGAGCTGAGAAAGGCAGAGGTACAGGATTGTCATCTTCAGAGTCAGTCCTATGGAATACTGATCAAAATGAATTCTAAATAAGAATATAGAAGTATAGAAGCATTACCTGGACATGTACAGACTTCCTGACCTGACCCTCTGTTCACTGCATACTGTGTCTAGTATGATATGTGTGCAAAAATGTTTGCTGGATGAAAATATTAAACAGTGCATGCAAAACCATCAGCACTGCAAATTATTTGATCAGCTACTGGAAAAAGAGTAGTTTACATTATATTGTCAAAATGGTTTACGTAGCTGTCTTAACGGACTGAAACTGTCATGGTACCTCTGTGTAGGTAACCATGGCTGCAAGACCCATAAAGGCTTAGTTGGTATTGTTTTTCTTTTTTCCTCTTTCAGTCAGATCAATATTGATTGATTGATTATGAATTTTGACAAAGCTTTGTATTAAGTATTATGTGGTAAGAAGAGTTGCCAAGTTATTGGTATGTTGGCTCTTTCAATAGGAAAGAGGTAACATAAAGATGTCTGTGGTGACAGTTATGTAATTAAAGTTTGGAAACTCTCATTGCCTGGGTTAGGCTTAAAGTGTTTGTGTGTGCACAAAAAGTAAACTTATTTGAAGTCCAAATAAGGTGAGTGTCCTTTACAGTACTTGTACCATTCAGACAATGTAGGAAAATAAATTGATTTGAGGGGATGAATTTTGCCATATAATTTCAAATTCTTATAACAGAATGACAAAATGTGTACAATGTAGTGGTTGACAGTTTTCATTCAATTTAATTGTCCATTGTTTTAAACTAATGGGAAGTTTACAAAAAACATTGTTTTAGCAAAGTCTGGTACTTCTTACACTTCATATGTGGGTGTAATAATAGATACTGTACTTCTTACACTTTATATGTAGGTTGTTCATATTAAGTGTAAGAACCTAATCATTTGTGATGGAGGTCAAAGGTCAACTGAGGT
>VJOZ01049777.1:1826-11827 GCA_009801055.1 Stichopus horrens | reverse complement strand
GAACGTTCGCTGTGCACAGCGAACAATCTTTCCAGGGTGTATCGTTGATTGGCTGGGCGTTATATGATGTATTTCGGTGCGTATATTTCAGAGATACATCCGTCATATGCAGTAGCATGAAGTTACGCCACGACGAATACATCCGTCATACGCAGTTAACTGGTTAAACACAGATTGACAAAGAGTGATATAAAGTCTTTCTCTCAACTACCTATCTGTTTGTTTATGAGGATTGCTGCTTGGTGAAGATTGCTCAATTTCTGTGTTTAGGAATGGAGGTGTATGTTTCGCTAACTGTACAACATGACCAATCAAAGTGTCACCCATTGACAAATTACACAGATGCTGTCTTAGTCAGAAGGTAGTTGCAATCACATCCCTGGCACGGGCACATAGATACTTTGGGTAAATGTTCATTTACTGGTATCCAACTGAAGTGCTAAAATTCCCAAGTTCAAATCTGTCAAAGACTCACCCTCAACTTCCTCAGCTTCGGCATCCTGAATATAACTCAACAGAGTTAAATCACTCAGGAAGATAGGGTGTACTAAAATAACAGTACGGCTGTAACTGCGTACAACGGAGGAGAATCTTGGAAGGAATGGGAATTTTCAAAACACCAGAACTATTTTGTAGATTGTTCCAAAACATAAGACTTTTACATATGATGAGTATATTCTGTTTCTGAGGTAAATATCACTTTGGCAAATTTCCTGTGATAAAAGGGGACTACTGATAGAAATGTCTAAATCACCTTCACTGGTTGTTTTTGACTAGAAAAAGTAGTTGCATACCTCCCATTATTGTTACAAATTAACTTGCGAGCTCTGATCAAGTAAATGCGTCTGCTTACCAACTATTCCTCCTCACTCAGAGTGGTATTTTTAAAATAATGCATAGGCCTTCTCATTGAAAAGTTTACATTGTAATGCCCCCCCCCACCTCCAGCTTACAGTGTAACCCAACATGACACAATCACTCAAAGTCCACAATCACTTCAGAATCTAATGTACCTGAAAACAGTGATTAGCTGAAATTAAGTTTTCATCTAGATACAAGCCATTAATATTTTGGCCATCACGTTTACTAGAGACAGTGACATCAGGCCATTTCTTCTACATACTCCCCACCACCAATGTAATTCTGTTATGTTACTTCCCTTTTCATCACTACATGAATGATTCAATGGTTTCATTCAAACAAATGGTAACCATAGCAACCGTTCAGTCTTTGATACATACTGCAGTTTACAAAACACACAAGAAAAAAACTGCATCGCAAATGAAGTGTAAAGGATTCTTTATCATCAAAAATCCTTTTAAAACTTTGCAAGGTCAAATCCCAACAATCAAGGAACTTACACTCAATTCTTCCTTCAAACATACAGTACCAGTGATTAGAAGACACAGTCCACATTAAGGTCATATTTTGACCACGGTTGGCTGATGACAGCTTAGGATACTTGTTGTAATTAGAAACGTGTAGCATGTGCATGATTAGTTTGTCATCCCTCGACCACATTCAGATTTTAAACCCCTTTACATTATACAGCCCAACAATACTGAGTTTACAACAGTAACGTTTGTGCACTAGCCATGAAACAGGCAAGCAGGTGTAATACTACTTACTCATCTTATTAATTCAGTAATTAATGTTTCAGCATACTATAGCTGAAGAGTGAATTTATACATACTCACAAAACATGAAAACCAAGCAAGACTTGAGCAACTATTTCACTTTAAAAAAATACTTTAAACTAATGGATGATACCCCGGCATACAAGATACTGTAACAGAATGGTTCATATTTTATAATGTGACTTCCCTAGAGCAAAAGCTATTCATAATATACAGTAAAATATGCCACATTTGAAGGAACATCTGGAAAAATAAAAACTTAAACGATGCTTATGAAATATTCACATCAATGACAGTGCAACAAATGAGGATTTAATATGTAAGGCTTCTTATTTTTTTTTCTTCCAGTATGTGCAATGATAAATTACGGGTGAAATTAAAAACTAAATAGTAATATGGAAATGAGAACTGTGAAATTTTGTCACAAAGCTACAAAGACAATGGTTTTGAAGAGTGCTTACTATACAATAAATGTTTTACGCAAATAACCACTTTTCTAATACACAACACTAAAGGCCAAATCAAAATGAATTGACTGCCAGAAATGACATGCATTGTGCAAATACACCAAGATCATGTACATATGTGCAGTACACAAATATGTTCCCAGAAAGTTTTAACACAATATCCAATGCTATTACATCACAAAGCTTGGCTATAATTCTTTGATGCAATTTTATGTGATGGTCAAAGAGTTTTACGAAGTGAGAGCTTGGTGAGAATGTGAAAATGGTGGCAGGGAGTGGGGGCATGGGAAGTAGGACTGGAAAAGCTCTACTGGGAAGGCAGGTCACAAAGAATGAAAATACAATACAGATGTTAAAAGATGCAAGCACATTTTTGGAAAAAGTTATCAAAAAGATGTGTGTCTTCCTGAAATCTAATGCTCCAAGGAAAAATTTTAAGGTATAGACAATTTTACACTCTGGTCTATACTCAAATTTGAGGTCTTGAGGTTTGTCATTTTTACAAAATTATCAAAACACCAAATTTTAGAATCTCAAAAAACAAACCCATTGCCGTATATAATTGTATCTGCCATTGTTTCCTCAAGACAAGTCAATAAAACCTTCCTACAGTATTTATCAAACATCAACGTACACCGATTGACTCATTTCGAGTAGTGATAGATCTAGACAATAGTGCATGAGTTGAAAAGTGACCACGAATGATGACAAGCGAAATAGGCATCACCTGGAGTCTTACTAAACTTGTTTCTCCACCTACGACCTGCTTAAGGTACCAGACCGAAGAATTCACGATTGATCATTTTCTTCGAATGTGAAGATTATTTTAACATTTCTGCCGATTGAAAGATTGAACATGCACCAGAGAATTGACCGACAATTTTGAAAAGTCCCAGAGGAAAATGCTTCACAGAGACAAAGTTTTACAGAAAACGAGGACCAATCTCAAAGAAAAGACGGTGATTCATACCCTAGGGTATATGGTGCCAACATGAAGCCCATCCTACATGATGATACATGATTTGCTTGAATTCTTTTGACTGCAAGTGAAAAAAAGACAAATGTGAGTGCAACGATCGACGTGGACTTGACAAGGTAGATGCGATCCCAATGAACTGAATTATGGTGAATACATCATCTTTTCAGATTGTCGTATGAGATGGTATTACGTGATTTTGATTTGAGAAATAAGTCATGAACACAATGAAAGCGAGCAAAATTCTGGGGGAATTGGGAAGTAATTGGGCTTGATGAATAGTGAAAAATATCAAGAGAAAGGATTCAGAGCTATGTTCTCAAATGAAAGCAATGGAGCAACTCGAATGTTGATCACACCCAATAACCCACTGCCCGACCGACTGACTCGCACCAACTCGTACCAATCCAGCCACCCAGTCCACATGACTGCTTGCATGTCCACCTCAACCCACTTGTAATAGTAAGATGCTGCCATTTGAAATCAATTAATTGAAAGTAATCGCAGGTATAGTAATAGTGAGTGAGCATGACAATATGCAGGCTTTATGTGAGGAAGCAGATACAAAGAGTACTGTATAAACACACCATAAACAATTCTATTCAAGGCAAGTACAATGGTTGCCTGGCATTGGTAATCACATCAACTTAAAAGTCAATGTACCACTCACAGTTTAATCCCTGCAATACCATTAACTGTATCCACTACATCAGGTTTCAAGTATCCTACAATATTCTACTGCAAAATCAGGTGGCCAACTGTTATGAGTGTACTAGCACAATATATAAATGATACTTTTCAGTTTCCTGACAAAATACAATACATCCCTTATTGAGATCAGATCATTTTGAAGAACCTTAAAAGGTTCCAGTAAAAAGGGCTAGCCTGCAGACTAAACAGTGATATGAATGGCCTATACCAGCACGATTCTCATCAACGACTACTTGAGAGCAAGAAGTCATCGAGCGAGAGGGAGAATATTCCGCACAGGATTGACTATCTGATGATAGTACCACATGGAGACCAGCAAATATGTACTGAGTGACTATGTAACAACAGACACTAAAAGATGAAGTGTGTGATTCAGTTTCCTGCTCCACAGATATTAAACAAGTTTAAAAAAAGATCTAAGCATCTACTGTAGAGAGTAGAAACTATTCTCTGGTTCATCTCAGGAGCAGACTGTCAGCACTGAGCAGCTTACAGGAGCTGATTATGGGCTTAGATTCTGGGCCGTTCTGTAATTTGCTACCAAATGCTGCAGATCAAATTTAGTATCATCGACCAATCTTCATATCGAGATACAACAAGCTCGGAGAGCCACAAGACATGGTGATGATCCTGAACAAAAAATATGGTGCAAAAAAATGGTTAACATCCTAGCATGGTTTGCTTTGGTGAAGTGAGGGCAGGCTCTTTAAAACTTGTGCAATCCGATGGCTAACACGCATGGAAAAAACTGGTATGATTTCTGTTTATACGGAAGTTGCATCACGGTTACCCAAAAGACTGTCTTACTTTAATAACATTAACCTTGTGCTGTACAGGGTGCTATTGTGGTTAAAAAAGAATGACATTTCCCAAACCAGCAATTTAAGCCAGGGCGAAGACATACATGGCAAATGAGTTTTAGTATTGTCTTCCCACTGACAAATTGTCATGTTTGGAGACTACATCATCTGATAAAAATAATTCTTTTAATTTTTCAAGATATTTTTTTTTTTCAGTCTGAGCTTGATATTCCATAAAGCATGGGACAGATTTTTAAACTTTTAATTATTTCACAAGGTCAATGGCAAGGATATGTTTTCAATGATAACTTTCTTAAAAAGAGCCATGAGACAAATTTTCATGGTCTTGTCTGCAGACACGTATAACTCAGACATGAGTCTTGAAATGTCAGCAACTTTAGCTGGAAAATATAGTTATCCCTCTACAAAATGCTGCCCAATAGTTTCACTGATGCAGTTAACAAACTAACATCCTGTTTTGTGTGTTGTGCCATAAAGACTCATTTATTGCAGACTATTATACTTATTACAAGCAAGGTACTGCCCAGTTCATAACTGTTTGAAATATCACTAAAGCAAAAACCGAATTTGGTTAAAACCCTTTTTTAGTACTTTGTCTGAAGGATAATCTCAAGACAGAATCTGATTGTCGTTTGGATATCTTATCTTTTGTGCTAGGACTACGATTTGACCTTTCTTCTTTTTGATCTTTCTTGTCTACCATGTTTTGTAGACAGCAGCTACACAGGTGTAGTTTCACTGTAGGTGTTCATGTTCACGTGTGTAGATGTATGATACAGCACATTTTGTTTATTTGCAGATCAAACAAACCCTTAGATCACATGATCGAATCTCTTTTCCCCCGGGATCAGCAGATTTAGGACTCAACAAGTTAATAAAATGTAAACAAGGGACTTCAAACTACACTTTGCAGTATCACAAATATTCAACTCTCAAGCAAAGATGTGTTTTTACAATTTAACAGCAGAGACATATAAACAAGCTACAAAAAAATAGTCACCTAGCAGCAGTATCTCTTATCTCTATTTTTATTTCTATTAATAAATCACTATTCCTCTCTATATTTTCCTTCCCCACATATCTCTCCTCTAAATTTCTTTCTGTCTCGCATTCCAAACTCATCCGCAGGTTTTCAACTTACCACCTATTTTTTTTTTCAAAACTACTGTATGTTCTTCAACTCTTTGTGTTTACAGTGCACACAACAATGATGACAGCAACTTAAAGGAAGCCAAAGAATCCTGAGGGCAAATACCCATAGACTACCGTACTCATACACATCTGACAGCGAAATAACAGTAGACTCACTCTAAACATCTCACACCGGGCCAAATACTTAGGTCCAATTAACAAACCACATGCGACAACATATTACATCAACAGGGGAGATGGGTGCGAATTTCTTTATTTTTTTTTTAATAGATATCAACCCATGGACTTCTCAACTCTGTACATAAATGATGAAATGTGAGATTTGCTATACAGTGCGTAAGTTTCAGTGGCTTGTATGCGAAGACAAGCACGCTGTTTTGAAAATGATGAAAGGCATCACAATACATATATATGGGTATGAAAACTGAAGTTTGCTTTGAAACGGGTTGCATTTCAAATATGCATGTTGTTCTGAGTTGTATGAAACAATACAGAGAGAGGTATCTCAAAAGTGAAATCTTTTCGACAATTAAATTAGTGTCCTTACCCGCCATCACTCGACGGTGCGGAGGGTAACTCATCTGCTCTCTGGAAGAAACAAAGAGAAAGAAAAGAATCACTGATACCTATCTACATCAATAAGTTGAGTCCAAAGTATCAAACTTTTCTCGACATGTTCCTGCCCTTTTTCAACTCTTATCGCCAAATTCCCTCACTCCACACCCCCCCTCCCACGCGCACACATAAAAGACGAACGGAAGTAACAACAAGCCACAAAATTGATGGAATATTACATACGACACAGCGTACATCCCTGAAATACACTCTTCACTTTACATCACATGTTTCCCTTGTGCAAGGAATTTGTACCCATTGGACAGATTCATCTGCTTATAACTTTTCTTCCCCCCCCCTCTCCATGGCCTACATCCATCCATCTGCTTCCCTCTTCATTTCACATCCATTCCATCTTTCCTCCCTTCAGCCTTCTCTTCATCTGTCTATCCTGCCATCCTTTCCTCCGGCCATCGCTTTATCAGTCTCTAAATCTCTCCAACAATCTCTCCATCTATACAGGTACATACCTCCAGGATCTCGATCAATCTCACTAATTATCCCTCTAACTGTCCCTTCATCCATCTGTTCATAGACACCCCTCAATCCATCATCCAATCCATCTCTCCATCCACTCCCTTCAGTCATCTCTCCCTCTAGCTACCTCTCCATCCATCCCTTCATCTCTACATGTATCTCTCCTCCACCCATCTTTCCCTCCATGCATCCCTTCACCTCTCAAGCCATCTCTCTAACCATCATTCTGTCCCTCTAAATATATCCCTCTTAACCTATCCTCCGATCATCCCTCCCAGTATCCTCCCTTATCCATTTTTTCCATTTTTTAGAAAGATTACTTCAAACACAATACAAATATTTATTGACAAAGACAAAGAAATGTAAGGATTTGTACAAATTTTTGCTGTATTGTAGAATGAGAAACAAGGTACATGAAGAAATTTCACGTAGATATGAACAGAAGAATGCAACAGTACCTTCACTTTGGCTGATTTCACTTTATCTTTCTGAAATTCAAGGAAAGAGAAAATTTTGATAATTACTAACAACAAGAAGTTCAACTGATTGGATTAAAACCAAAAGTGAGAATCTTAAAATTCGACCAAAGACAAAATGAAAAGATTTCAACATAAACGAAATAAAAGGAAGGAAACATGCCTCTGTGAAAAATACTGCCCAGTTTGTTCTGTCACAGAGTTATAAAATTTCTGAACAGGTGCAGTATAGCCTGGCCAGAATATGACTGAGGTAATACAAAGGAATGGGCAAATATACAGTAACTTGAACAGAGCACAGAAATCGGTTGATACAATAAAAAGTGTTTAAACCAGTGACCCGTAAAAGCTCAGTTGGTAGAGAACTGCATACTGCTGAGGAGAAAACTTTCAAGTACAAAAGGGGTGATAAACGGTAACCTGCAAGTTTTGATATAGATCCACATAGTAGGTACAGAGGTGCATGTAACCTGTAGTAAGTGTGCATTGTACAGTATGTTCATGCTTACATTTATACCATATGTTTGACTGAAGTATGTTATAAGCTGAAAAGATACTGCACAGTGACATTCCTGGACAAGAATCAAAACAGTTCATTCATGCTATTAGACAGGGTTTTATACCTTATATATACATGTAGTTGTAACATAAAGAGGTAGCTGACTTATCTAGAATGTCAAGATTCTGTGTAATACACTTCATGTGAGAACAACAACAAAAAATTTCATTACAAACAATAACTACACAAAACCAACTGATAGAGGATATATATGTCTCCGAGCCTCCGCGGTAATGACCTGAAACAAGAGAAATGATCCTCCAGGCATACTTGCACTCCCATTGAGGATGTTATTTCTCAGTCATCTAATCACAATGAATGGGCCACTGATTGAAAAGCATTCCTCCACTTTCTAGAGACTCAATTTTTATGACCAACATGACTTTTTTCATGACTTTCCCAGGACCAAATAAAGATGGACTAACAATGGACTTTCTTTTTCTGTCTTACACATCAATTTTTAACATAACGGCAGAAGCCAAATCAACATGGGGTGAACAAAGTAATAAATTTTTATTTTAAATTTTGATTTTGAAGGGAGAATACATCTTGATAAGTGAGAAAGGAACAATGTCACTACACTTTGTGAGTATTTCCAGGACTTTTCCAGGACTTCACTAGGCTTCTCTGACTTTTAAAACTTTTCCAGACCTTGAAATAAAATAAACTTTCCAAATTTTCATTTTTCCATTGTGCAGTTGATCGATGTGTGTGTAAGCAAAAGCTTAATGTAAAGTATGTCTTCAAAATGAATTGAGTAAATTGAATCCAAACGTATTGAAAAAGATCACAGAGAATTCAGAAGCAGACTAACCAGAAGTCAAATGACTTTGAGATTCTTTGCAAATATTCATAAAAAAAATGAAAGGGCAATACTGCAGCATACCCATTTTGAAGGACAAACACCTTGATCTTCATGAGATTACAGTATATCCACAAGGTAACAAAGTATGATCTCTACTGATGTCACATGACCTTTGACCTCAGTAAAAATGACAGAGATCATCTGCTCACCAAAGGCTGCCAATGTAAACCGTTTGAAGATTCAGTAACATTCAGAGGCCAAGAAAGCTGCTATTATTTTTCAATGAGGTCAAAGGTCATTTTAGGTCACTAGTAGGTTCATTAATAGGTTTTCATACCTCTAATGACCTAACATGACCTTTGACCTCCAAGAAAAATAATAGCAGCTTTCTTCTTACTGTGGACAACTAACACACTTAAAGTTCAAGTTCCAGCAACGTTCAGTTACTGAGATACCTTAATTAGTACTGTAAGTTTCTATATTTTATTCCGTGTTGACCTCTAATGAACTTTGAACTCCAGGAAAAACAGTAGGGATCATCTTCTCACTATGGCTTACTAGCATTAAAGTTCAAGCAACATCCAGTTGCTGAGATTTGCTCAATTAGCTTCACACTTTACCAATCTGTTGACCTCAAATGATCATTGACCGCCATTAAAAACAATAGGTTCCTTGTCCGCCTTTGGCAAGGAATCAAAAAGAGAACTGCAGCCCCAGTTCATCTACCCTATTAGCAAACAGACAAAGAGTACCAGATGTATGATAGAACATGAAGTAACGATGGGCTTTGGTACGATGCCTGTCTTGAATGATACTGTACTCTAAGTAATTAAACTTACAGTACCTCAATGGAAATGAAGGTCGTTTACCATCCCTCAACAGGGTGTACAAAGAAAATAGCTTTAATTATTGTTAAAACATTCAGGTTCATCAATAAACATTGACGATAGTTTCATTCCCTCAGAACATTATGAAAATGATGAGTAACAGATGCATCAGTTTTTGATAGTAACGGTGAACACATGTACTCTTGAGGGACAAATAACTGAATTTCTACTGTATCTTCTCAGCTGAAGTTACGTGACAAAGACATGTATGTATATTCCCTGTTAATATTCATCATTTTGCCATTACCTTTTGTTCTAGTAAAGTCTAGACTACACTTAAGTTTTCACTCACAGATATGCTAAACCCTTAAAGCTTCTGTGGGATTAGCCCAGTGAACCTCCTCGATGGGCTTCTCCTCTGGACCCCACAAAGGTTCGTTCGCTTTCTTATTTGAAGTATACTATACTGAGCCTTTAA
>VJOZ01049721.1:0-12217 GCA_009801055.1 Stichopus horrens | reverse complement strand
AATGGTCATCACTAATGACTGTATTAGTTATTGTAATCACCAGCACTTTTAATCTTTACTGTGTTTGCAGTAATAGTTACTTGAAAATTTGTTAGAAAAAAACCTGAAACGTAGAAACAGGTGAATGCCATGAATTTACACTTCAGACACTTGTACCTAGTGGGGGGATTAAAACAGTGTGAGAATGGAAAGGCCAGACAGATACGATTTTGCTCCATCAGTTTTCTTTATTTTCTGTACATACATGTGAGGTTGTTGAAGGATGGAATGTGCCTTTCAATTCATGAAGGTGACACTAACTGCTAGGGGTTTGAAGTGGTTGTGTGCATGTGGAAAGGCCAGATGTATGAGATTGTGTTCTGTCATAAGTTTTGAATGTGCAATTCAATGAATGAACTTGACACTAACTGTTGTAGACATCAAAAGAATAGGCATAACAATAGCACCAACTAGAAAATATATTTGGTAATTAACTAGTGTATCAAGAACAACCACCTCATGTCTCTTCCTTGATCAGTAATGTGAGTCTGACATTATGTTATAAGAATGTGGCATCATATGCAGAATATTTGATGTGGAATTTCCCTCCCAAATTGTTTGCTATTAAAGACATTCCAAACTATTGGACATGTGATTTCATTTCTGTCATTTATTGCCTACACATGCAATCCCTTTAAGACAGATATTTTATCTGACTCTCATTCTTGGGTCTGCTGAAGGAGCTTTTATGTGTCAGTTACACAGAGACTATAGATGATGAATGGTTTTTACTGTAACAACTCTCATTATGACTTTGCAACATCGTAGGTCTCGGTCTGGGGTACCAGGTACAACATGTGCTCACAAAAGTATGAAGTCATGGATTCAAGTTTCGACTGGCCATATATGTGCCTCTTCTTTACATACATTATGCAGTATGCAAGCAACAGATATAGAATCCACAGTGCAAGAGTCAACGTATCTCTCTCGTGCAGGACGCATTGGTAATGCACCTCCTTGAACAGTATGAATTCCAGAAACTTGACCTCCACTTTCTACCAATGCTTTGCAATTTCTGACCTCCTCTGAGGCTGGGTTGAAAGTTACAGCAACTTTACCAAAGTGGCCTTGAGAGCTCTTGTTACAGTTTTAACCACTCTATGAAAGAATTATGTGTATGTTTACTAGGTAAATTGACATTCTGTAATGCACTAACAAGTAATGTAAACATTGCCATGTGTTCATAGCCTTCACTCACTAATCTCTACCTGACCACAAAACATTGATCACGGAGGGTACAAGTGTAGAGATTTTTGTCTGCCTCAGGGTTCATATTTACTACATAATCATCGATGCAGAGTTCCAAACGAAAACCTCGCAGCGATTGATGGCTACACACATACATGCATAGTCACCAAGTTAAAACAAAGCATGAAACATTATTTTACTTACGACTTGGCAAAGTTTTTCCTTGTGTCCCAGATTCTTATAGAATTGTCGATACCACCTGTGGAGATTGGGAATAGAAGTAGAACATGATCTGAAAAAAAAAAATGGTTTTCACTTTATTATTTAAAGTTCATTATTTCAAAGAGGGCAATCAAACATGTTCATTACCATTCTTTGTACAAATATAGTTGCCATTTGGTTTGGTCGTGTAATGGTCTCACAGTGCTATCACATCATAAATCCTTCTTCCTAAGAGAGGTTAGACCAGAACTGTGCTGACACAAAATAATGCCACTGAACCTTTTTCCACAACTGGTATGCAGAAGCAATCATATCTAGTGCAGCAGAAATATTCATTCCACCAAGTTCTCATCTTTTTTAGGAGATTATCAGTAACACTTTTGTAAAATATTAACCTGTTATCAGGGTAACGCTTTACACATTGCATTTTCATTACTTTGCTGACAAAAACATTAAAAATAAACATTGATTTGTTATACTATTAATCACGTTTTTTTTCTCTTTTCACTCAAGCCAGCTTTATCGATCATTTTGTAGGTTGTAATTTGCGACTGTGAGCCAAGTACCATAGCTCCAAGAACAGCTGTTGAAATAAACATCAAGCCGTATTCTGCGAGCAGAGTAAACAAATAGGGGGACTCGCAACACACAGATGGAATGAAATGCAAAGTATCCAATCGATAAGCAGTGATTATTTACAAAAGCAGGATGTTAAAGAAGATGTAATTCACCATATGCTGGATGTGGCTGTACTGTAATAGAAGTTAGTTTACTGCAGGATAACGTTGGTAAACCTCAGGTGGCCAATTTATGTCAACGGCAGCACTGCACTGATTTATCTCCACCAGCAAATTCCTCTGCACCGTCTCATTGTTCTTTCTACCCCACAGTGTTCACATACTCCGCCTAATTCATCAGCACCGCCTCATTCTTCATACACCACCTCATTTACATACACCTCATGATGCAACTACACCACATGATTTATCTGCACCACCCTATCTTCACCACCTTATTCACCTACACCACAACATTTCACATACATCACCTCTGCGCCACCAATTCATGTTCACCACTTTATTCAACTACACCGCTTTATCCATTTGTACAACCTCATTCATACACCTCAAACATACACCATATGATTCACCTACATCCCATCATTCATTTATACCATCTCATATACCTGCACCACCAAATTTATCTGCACCATCAAATTCTCCTGCACCACCTCACTCAACTACACCAGCAGCAGCACGATCTGTTTCATCTATCTGATAAATCATGTGCTACCTTTATTCGATCCTCTCACCTGATCCATCACAACGCCGTTGGTTCATATCGCACCAACATGTAATACCGCAATGGAATGACCCCACACCAACTCAACCAACTTGTTTTCAATTCTGACGCTCACCTGAAGCCAACAAGCTGCCATCGGGACTGAAGCACAAACTGTAGACCGTGTCGCTGTGTCCTCTAAACTCCTTCAGAATGCTCCCTGATCCAAGATCCCACAGCTTAATCCTTCTATCCTCTCCTGTAAACATCAACAAGTAAAATACAGAGAATAAATAACTCTGCCACTGAACACAAAGAAGATGCAAAGATGTTCCATGAAAAACAATGATGTGAAAATTTCTAGCTTCAGTCAAATGAAGCTTCCTAGGTCCCATATAGTGCTATGCAAAGGCCTCACCGACTAGCTATCAACTGGTGATATATTCTTGAGTCGAATTCATAATATTGTCCTACAATGCATGGTGGGAAGGTTCTTCCATTCCATGAAGGAAAAGTTTGTCCACTCCATGACTAGCAGGTTCCTCCATTCCATCGAGGGGAAGGTTTGTTCAGTCCATGGGGTGGAGGTTTCTCCAGTACATGGAGCGCAGGTTTCCCCTCTGCCCAGAGGCGTAGCCATGACTATGGAAACAAATGCCCGCCCTCCCAACCCACTGATAAATAATTACAGGATAACAAAAGAGTAAAACCCGCTTCTAGAAGAAATGTGGTCTTAAACTAAAAGAAAGATAGACACTTGTGAGAAGGACATTAATGGCAGGATAGGCAGTTGTAAGAATGTCCTTTCATACTATTCTCTTCAATATTCCACTAAATTAACCATAAATATCCATCCTGAAAGATAATCAGTGGAAACCATCAAAACAGGGAGAGCAAGGTTGGGGAGGGGGATGGAAAGGAAAAGAGAATCTTCTATTAAAATGTTGGGAAGAAAAAAAAGAACCAAAAGGCAAACTTTGATTACAAAGAAAAAAAAGTGACTCTACCTGCAGAGGCCAGAAAATTACCATCTGGAGAGAAGGCCAGTGAAAGAACTGTACTCTGAAAGAGTTGATAAAGGAATATTAACATCACGGAAAATAATGAAATTGAATGATTATACTGCTATGCCATAACAAGCTTAAAAGTTTTCAGTTAAGTTGAGCCAACCAGACATCTGTAAATATGTCAACTTGCTTATTTTACAAAATATCACATTTTTTTTTCACTCAATAGTTCTCTTTGATTTGCTAATTTAAGTGACTTTTTCAGTATACTAAAATTGACTTCCTCTGTTTACAAGAACTGAGATTCCTCAGGCTTGCTGTGTTCACTAGAACTGACTTCCTTAATTTAATTTACCAAAACTGATTTCCATCAATACTAAGAATAACCTGAATATCTTGGTTGAACAGAAGTGACTTCCCTTTTCACCAGAATTAACAAATGTTAGACTTCTTGAAATAGAAAAAGAAAGTTAATTCTATTAAATCAAACAAGTCAATTATTACTGTTGACCACTGAGGTTAGTACAAGTAAACTATGGCTGTCAATTCTGGTGAATTCGTTAGTCAATTCTTTCTAAAATTGAAGTCAATTTTATTCAGCCAAAGATATTTAGTTTTTTAGGAAATGAAGGAAATCAGTTATGTTAATTGAAACCGGATTCTAATTGTGATGATTGCAGAAAGCATCTTCATGATCCCTGACAAAGAAAACTGCAGGACTTTCTCATGACAACCTTTGAGTGACTTTTGTTTAGCACTTTAGACTTAGACACAAAAGCATTTTCAGTAGATAAGTTTTCAAGAACGAAAATTTGGTAAATTGACATTCGACGTCTGATATTGGTTAGAGTTACACATTGACGTTCCACGGCCTGATATCAAGTTTCATGTTTGCACTGTAAATGGTATCCAGTATAACACAGGTGGTACCCAGCATCAAGGGCGCAACACTTTCTAAGGAATCAATTTTCATGACATTTCCATGACTTTCCCAGGACTAAATGAAGAATTTCCACAAACTCCATTCGCTTTTTTTTTTGTTAGATAAAGCTTTCAACTATAACAGCAAATGAGGTAAATAGGTATAATTAATTCTGACATTATGAGACAGAATACATTTTGATACAACCAGTGAGAAAGGAATAATGCCACTTTGCTAAAATTTCCAGGACTTACCACAATTTCCCTGAAATTAAAAGCATTTCCAAGACTTGACATAATTTTGCATGACTTTTTTCAGACTGCAGGAGCCTACTACAGGTAGAACCCAGTATCACAGGTGGAATCCACTATAACAGGTGATACAGTTTGAGACAAGGATAACAGCTAATAATATTTTCTATCAATACTAGCCACTCTCAAGTGGATTGCTTTGTGTATACACCAGAACTGTCTGCATAACTCACGAATGTAATAATCGGAAATGTACTACAATACCCACCCATAAATGTAATAAATTTTAACCATAAATGTAATAACTCATCCCACCATAAATTCTATAAATGCCAAAGAGGGGCTGGGGGATCTGACCCTCACTTCAGCAACTTTTATTTTACATCTGAGATCATTTTTGATACACGCTGTACTATCTCTGAAGCACCTACGTGGATGTTCTGTCGTAAATAGCCACCGACTTTGTTAGGTAGGTGCGACCATATGGGTTTTTCGGCATCGATTGATTGCCTTCGTGACTTATTACATAAATGGTTAATTATTACATTTATGGTAAATTATTACATTTCTGGCTTATACCGCTGTCAGTATCTCATGATTACTTTTACAGAGTGAAGTGCAAATAAGGTTAGTGTACTCACCCTGTGACCAGTGAACAAACGCACAGACTTGGCTTCGTTGATGTCCCAGAGCCTGACGGACTTGTCGTTGGATCCTGTCGCCATGTACTTGCAGTTCGGATGAAATTTGACACACTGGCAAGACAAGAGGAGATGTAGGGAGGACATTTCAAACAAATCTCGCAGAAAAATCGGAATAACAAACTCCAGGTTTTACAATAAAATGAGAAATTCCATCCCTACGGTTCATTTCAGATCACACATTCTGACCAAAGGGAGTGTCCTGTCTATGATGTCGAGCCAAAAGACAGTTTTTTTTTTCACATCCACTGATATGATGAACTGCAACTGCAACTATTGAACAGTAAATTTGTGACATTGCATGAGAAGCAGAGAAACAAAATAAATGAAAACAAACCAATCAATTTTAAAGAGTTAAAGAAATATTGCAGTTTATGCCATCAAAAGCACTTTACAGGAGTTTAATTACTTGTGAGATACAATCACCAGTAACTTTCAGTTTATCGTTGATCTCATTCAAACACCAAATCAATCATCAAGTTCTGCAGCATCGTTTGCAGAATACTTTAAGTCACTTGACCTTTACTTCCTTTGCATGCTAGTCTCTGCCTTTAAGAGCAGATGTCATTTAATGGCACTTGAACAGAACGTGACGAGTTTTAAAACGAGAGCACGTGCAATTACAAAGTTATCATCCAACATGCAAATCATGTTCTCTAGAAATGTTGGTGGTTTACTAATAGGAAGAGAGCGAGACAGGTTTAAAGGTGGTGATTGTCCTACATTTACCAGATGCAAACTTACTCCAAAACAAAACTCTTTCCGAAATGTGAAGATTGTGAGTTACCTACCATCATACGAGAGATAACCCCACTTTGAGCTGTGATTGACAAGTTTAAGATAGCGGTCAACGGCGACGTTAACAATTCACCGTCTACAGGATTACTGGAGTGTAGGTCTGAACGCAAGTAGCCCTGTACCCTGCATATGGTGCGTAGTAATTACGGCAAACAAGTGCGTATTTTACATCGCAAAAATTTTATAGGAAAGAAGTGAACAATTCTGTTCATTTTGAAATTTTATATTATATTTACTTTTTCAATATACTCAAAAATCTCTTTATGACTGTTCTACTGAAATGAAGTGAATCCAAAGTCCATTTATGATGAGTAATACTTCTTCTACATCATTGTCTTTTATCTCATACATGGTTCACCACTGTTCATCTGATTGTCCTGATTCCAAAATAGTTATTTGTTTGACCCATGGCTGACTCACCTTCTCATTGTTTTCATAAACCACCCATTTTCACTCACATCACACACTCTCTCTGTTCACGATTGTTGACATTTCTCGTTCAGGCCCTATGTAGGCGATCATTTCACTCACTTAAAATACTTTTCTTTTGGTCTTTTTTGTTTATCTCCTGACGTCTCCCACCCATGGATTGTTTTCTTTAGGAACGCTGTCAGCGTCCGAGGGACTATAAAGTAAACACTTACCTTTCTGCATTTCCTGATTTAGGACATGATAATGTAAGATGGATTTTTTTTTTTGGTGATGAACCACAAGCAGGGGATAATTAAGTGTTCAAAATTTGCAGAGCAGTTATGGGGTTTCAGTGGTCTCTTGTCACAAAATCAGAGAAAACTGTACAGCATGTACAAAAACTGCTGAAAAATGTTCAATTTGTGGTGCAATCTCATCATTTTGTCTAACGATAAATTGTCCACTGCATAAGTACGTTGTAATAACTTGTAGCAAAGTAAACACAGCTCAGATGCAAAGCGGGTGGGAACATCGTTCTGAAGCATCCATAACGGAGTCTTCACATTCGCCCTCAGAACACACTGAAAATATCAAAGATTTATGAACTGGTCATGTTTAAGAACTGACTGAATCTCTGCGACAGCAGCTATGCTCCGGCCATCTTTGTCACAACTACTGTTTTATTACCCTTGATATTAAACACAAGCAATGATGCACAGCTAATTTCTCATTGTAGCAAAATGGAGTCAGTTGCCTATGCTTCAAAGTCTCCAGGTAAAGGTCAAAATTTATTCTTTGCAAAAAATTTTTCTGCATCATTCTTTTATTCTTTAATTCTTCTATTTGTTTCTCCATTTTTTTTTCCCTTTCAGAAGTTGAAACGGACAGCGCAGAAGTCAGGGTGGGGGCGTGACACTCACTTTTTTCTCTGCATGATCAGGTCCTTACAGCAAACACATGACCGAGCAGTACGACCAACGTGTGAAAATGTTTTTATTTAAAAGAATACAAAAGATAGTAAAATATAAAAAATTTAAATGCTTACATCAACATCCATCATATGCCCGCAGTAGATTCTGACAGGAAAATTTCTCTCGATTGTCCAGAGCCTAGCTGTGCTGTCCTTGGATGCTGACGCAAAGAAGACGTTGGACGGACTGATGTCGAGGTCCCAGATGGGGTAGTTGTGCCCTCTGTAGATGGCGACATTCGATGACGACTCCAGCTGCCAGCCTCGTACTGAAGTAAGGAATTTAAAGCAATGGAGAACCTGTGAATTTTTTCTCGTCTTGGATGGCATACAAGATATTGAAAAGGTCTTTGGCATTAGACTGGGTTAGCGGAAAGTTAGTTGGGAGGATTCTGAACAGCAGTGGCAAATCTTTGATGGAGAGAGGTGAAAAGGCAGGATAAGGATGTGAGGGAAGGCGATGTCTGAACAATCAGTCACAGTTCAGGATGATGAGACAAGAGTGGTAAAGGAGAGTGAGAGGTGAGGGGGAATCAGTCAAGAGGTGGTGAGAGTCAATAAAGGGAAGAAGAAACACAGAGAAAAAACAACAGCACGGTAGAGAGGTACAGATTGGTGGCAACAGAGCATCAACATTGAGGTAACTGTTTTGGAAGTTCATAGGTAACGTTGAAAGTATGTGGCAGAATTAGCAGGAGAGGTTTAAGATGAGACAGGAAGGGGGAGGAAAAAGTGATATAACATGTAAAGCAGCATAGTGAAGATGAAAACAGGATAAAAAAAAGATGACGACAGCCGAGATGAAAAACAGGTGGACATGAAGTAAAGATTAGTGGCAAGGGTGATAATAGGTATAACATGGACCAAAGACAAGGTGAGTAATAGGTTCAAAATAAGTAAGGGAGAAGGAGTGAATGTCAGGTTGAAGAACAGGGTGAGTTGAAAGTAAAAGGCAAGAGTGATAATGCCATGGCAGGGCTGAGGGTGGGACATGGCAAGTGTGAGGTGAAAGTCAACAATGGTGGTGTAGATGGCAGGGTAGATGGTGAACGGTGCAATGGGGTGAGTTGAAGGTGACAGTTAGAAGGGTGATGACACCAGGGCAGAGTTGATGGTAGGCTGAAGGACATAATTAATCACAGTAAAAAGACAAGAACAGCGATGGTGGACCTAATGGCAAGGTTAATGGTGGTGGCGAATGAGAGAATCAAAATGAGAACAGTTATGGTGTTAGTTATGTTCATAGTGGGGGTCAGGTTGGGTGTTTCACTCACTTGTCACGTCTTCAGAACAGGAGAGGAGAATGTCCGAACCAGGAACAAACGAGCATCCATACACTGGTCCCGAGTGTCCTCTCATGGCCTGGAACTCCAAGGATGAAGAGGAGGATCTGAGAATTAAACATAAAATGATGCAAACTAGAATATCCTCTGAATGAGAGCACATGGTGAAAGGTGACCGACAACAGCTGGTACTTGGTGCTTGACATTAAAATGCTTCCAACAGCAGGTGTCTGTGAAGGACCACACATTGGCACCCAACACCAATTTCCAGTTTTTTACTTCAAAATAGAATTCATCAGGACACAGATACTGGGCCAATTTCATGAGCATCAAAATCTGACAACAGCATTTGTATGGAAGAACTTACATCGATGAGTATTCTTAACCTGATTATGAACTTATTCCGACATAAGGGACTTCATTTTGGTGTGTTTTTGGCACTCCTGGAGTCATTTCACCATGTTTCTTGAAGTTCTCTGACAAATGTTTCCAGTTAGTGATGTCCACATGAACATCTGCTGGATATTCAAGTGTTCATCAACCTGCTCACAACAGTTTAACCTCTGGTTCCTGAACATTGATTGCATGAAATTCACAAACATTCTACTTTAACAACAAACTGTAACACTGGTTGAGAACAAGTTTTTGCATACTGATGCATATCTGTCTGAGACTGCAATATTTTTATATCAGCTTTGACGAATGCTTCCAGCATAGTACTGATTCTTACCATCCAAAACAACAAATCTGATATTTCATAATTGCTGATGGACTTACTCAGTGGTGTCATTTTCCTCGTCAAGGCTCACGCAATCTCCGGAGAGAAACACTTTTGATACATCTGGCAGTCTCCGCTTTGACTTTCTCCACTGTCCCGTGGTGCTCCATGTTCTCAGGCAGGAGTCTTCGTACCCTCCCACCAGGAGTTCCTCTTGGGGAGAGTATTTAGCACAAGACAAACTGCGATGAAAAACAGAGATTCCAGGGTCTTCTTCAGTGATACACTGCCATGACACAGGTCCTGATTCAAAAAGCTTTCCATGTTTAACCTCAGCTTCACAAAAAGCAAAGATTCTCCCTTGCTGTTATTCTGTTTCTTTTGAACCTATAAAGGATCACATCAACTCAATCTGCCTTCTCTCAAGGTACTCATTCTTCTGGGATTTCACCCTCCATGATACCTGATCTTATTTTTTCCGATCAGCATTTATGAAAGTGGTTTGATCACAGAAATCTTTACAACCAGGTCTCATGAGGTCACCAGATCATAAGCAATTATCTATTTTAGAAACTAGAGTACTTTCATCCTTACCCCTGGTATGCATTCAGAAAGGTGTACAGCAGTATTGAAGGTGCAGCAGAGCCGCTGTTTCGGGCTCCCTCCAACGTCTTTTGGAGCTCCTCGGCATACTGCTCCGCTCTCGAAGACTCCTCAAAGGCATCATCCATCTCAGATGGGGGGTGGGCAGTGGTCTCTTCGTTCTTTTCCTTTTCCTCCTTTGGTGCCTTCCCCGAATTGCCGCCGTGCTTCACTGTTTTGGGAAGGAGAGGAAATCAGATTTTATCAAAGCAATAGGAAGCACGTAAGCTTCGGTACGCAAGAGGTACCAAGTCACTATACCCCCTCTTATCCCTCAAAAAAGAAAAGAAAAAGATTGGTTAAAAAAAAAAAAAAAGAAAAGTTGATACATAAAATGAGAATTCCGCAATCTGAAATAATGAACTACAAAACAAGACTCGTTTCAGCGAACAAAAGCCCCTCAAGGGCTATATGCCTAACTTTGACAATTACTTTTACTGCTCATTGTTTTCTGTCTGTCATCTAATATCAAATACAGCCTTTTTCCTCACTGAAGGCATCACTCTGAGTGTAAAACAAGAAAAAAAAAATGGTGATGGACCAAAAAATTTCAAGATATACTTTGATTTATTTATTCTTTAGTACTGACAAAAAGTTGGTATTCTTCTTCTTCTTTCTCTATGTCTTCATGATTCACCAATGATTGCTATGACATCATTTTTCCAATCTTCAAAAATTAGACCCACAATAGGTACACATATATGTGAAAACAGTCACAGAGACTGTGACCATCTCTTATCTTATCCAGTTATCAGCTAGCCTGTTGCATCAGTGGGAAGAAAGCATGTGATAAAAAGTTCAGGATAGTCCGTATGAAAAGAGGAATTTAAATGAAGTATCTACTCTACAACCTACAGTAGTTTTTTTTTTGGTCTTTGATGCAAGTTTCAAGCATTCCAACAAAGAAAGTCCAATGTTGTGTAGAATAATGTCCCCCTTAGGAGGTCTTCACAAGTATAATTAATGTGTGTTTACCTTCAATGTGAATGTGGAAATGCAATACTTTCAGGATGAGACTCGTGTCCTGGCTTTGGAGGTAACGCAGCAGATACTGCAAGGCGCCATGGGATATTTCAACTTTGAACTTACACTCTCTGGAATGAGAACGAAGACCGACACCGAAAAAGAAAATGAGATGCCATTTAAGTCAAAATATACTTAAATATGTAGTTGTCTGGATCTGAGCAATGAATTTCAACAAGATATTCTACACAGATAGTTCATATGGACAGGATATAGCAGAAGCACTAGGGCGTAAATGCAGTATTAAAAGGACTAAGTGGACCAAGAAAGATCTACAGTAGACTGGGTTAAAGGAACAGCCAGAAAAGAGGTTAAAATATGAAATGAACCTAAATAAGAAACATATAATTTGTAAAATTGGCTGCTCTGCTACAGGTGGTAGGGGTGTCTTATTACTGCACTCAAATTACTTTGTTTTAAGGGTATGTAACTGTAGATGATTGCTCCCTTTCATTTGGTTCATATTTTATAAGAAAGAGCTCATCAAAGATCATTCCAAGACCTTCATTAGAATATTACATCTTCTTCTTGATCACTAAAGACTTTCTTAATTTTATTTTTCTCTTTTCTTCTTCCTCTTTTCTTGTTACAACTTCTCCTGAGGTAAAACTTGCAACTTTTCGATTGCAGGTGGCTTTGACATGATGATCCAATGCATATTGTTTTCTCTATTTTCAATGACATGAGAAAGTCACTTTTATACATGTAACTCATCAGATGATGAACGCTATTGGTCGAGAGAGTGACGGGGCCATGATTTT
>VJOZ01049704.1:0-11094 GCA_009801055.1 Stichopus horrens | reverse complement strand
TAGTTTGGTCATAAGAGCCATCCTTTTCGCATTACTACATCAAAAACAAGTTTATTTCACCTAAAAGTAAAGAATGCTTCTTAGAGGAAGTTGCCATAAGTCCATATGTACCTCACGACATTCCCTAAAAATTCCAGTATGGTTCTGAAACGTATCGTTGCGTTAGATAGTGAACTAGTGGTTTATGGTTTCTCAAGTCCTTCCCATCTCAGTTACTACAGTTACGATCCGAGAAATAGCTACTTCTTCGTTATGAGAGAAAAAATCCAACCTTACTGTAAGAGGCTCACGGCCACAATTCATAACAGACTCTCGAACTGAAGGTTATACAAACCTACTTTTTAAATGTCACTTCTACCAGGAACTATTTTAACTTGGGGCAGAGATGTCCCAAGGCCGATATGTCTCTGGGCCGACTTGTTCGGGCCGAGTTGTCCCAGGGGTCAAGTCGTCCGTAAACCTTTATGTTTTGGCCCTGCTCATAGGAATCTGGCCTAGCCGAGAGCTTGGCAGAACAGAAAAATCATGTTCTTGCCCAGAACTGAGACGAGAAGTAGGCTGCTGTAGCAACTAGCTGTTGGTGGTTTCCTGGCTCAGCGGATGTGCAAGTTGGTCCCTGTTCATTCAGTGCCCGTTCGGCAAACTCAGGCTGGCATCTCCATTTCATATTGAAACTTCTCGCCTGATGGCCTCTACTAAATCCTATTTATACGAGGCTGTTAATTTTCTTCTCAATTCTTCGCCACATACGCAGAATAAAACCTAGTTAATGAGAACTGAGTGAGAAAAATACATGATGTGCCATGTAGGCACTGCCTACTGAACTAAACAATTCAGTGAACAGGCAGATTATTCAGGAGTTTCCAGAAATTCAGGAAGTGGTATCATAAAACAACCCTATTCAAGAAGTGGTAGCTCCCTAGTATTTTGTACGCACCAAGTCAGTAATTACAAGACACATGTGCTGCAATGTGCATACGCACTCAGCTAAATTAGCATGGTTGTATCGTACGTACATCGCAACGTTGTTTACACACCCCTGTGCAAATCGTCATACTTTATGTAGGCTTCATATGGGTAGTACTGTTGTACGTCATGTTGGAACTTCTGCCCGTACTTTCCATCCTCTTCGGGAGATTCGAACCGTACAAATGTTAGATCGAAATGCCAACTGAAATTGTTGCATTAACTCGTATGGCAGAAATATCATCACCAAAACTAAGAGGTGCAATAGGTGTATCGCCTTCTCTTCCGAGGATTCCAGATCATGCTTTCAGAGTTCGGATCTCTGATATGGACAATCCTGAACCTGAACATGCTGGCGAAGAATATGATTACGAAAGTCTGCCCGAAACGTCGTCATTTACCACCTTTATGATAGCAGGTGCTATTGCTGGAATCATGGAACATTGTGTTATGTACCCTATTGATTGCGTCAAGGTAAAGCGCTGCCTGATTGAGAAAATCGCAATCTACTGTGGAAGTAGCTCTGAAAGTTCACCATTCTCATTGGATTCTTACCACTGTTGATGCTACTTGTTAGGCTTAGTTAGGCTTTACATTGGAATGTGCTATGTTAGGCTAAGGCTAGGCGAACCATCTCCTTACACACGATCAGTCGCAAGGGCCCAACGTTAACTTTGAAATGAAATGCAACCTAGTTTTCTGTTTTTAATGGTATGCTAATGAAAGCGCATACGACTTTTGTTTCCGTTTAACATTTTTTTTTTGTTATTCTGATACATGATGTAGCTTAGGCCTAACTGTGAACAGATACCTAACAAGTAATTGGCCAGTTAGCACCACAAGAGTGTTACTGTTAGTGTTACTGACAGAGGACATCACACAGGTAGCATGGTGATGGGTCACTGACATACGCTGTTATGTGAGGTATGATGAAACAGCATATCCAGAAAATAAGTTTAGTATTTGAAATTTGCGTAAAACTGGCTTTGAGGATTTTCTAAAGTTCTACGGTCAGGCCTATGGAAACAGTATTGTGAAAGTCAGACAGTATTGTGAAAGTGCAATGATAATGCATTTTTTTTTCATCTGTGTAGCAGCTTAACCTGTTTGTGTGGCAGGTGGGTGGATAAATTTTCCAAATGTTGTCACAGGAATGTTACTGTGAAACGGAACAATTGCAGAATACCCCTTAAGATTGAAGCTTGTAACGGTGTTGTATGATATGACTACGTATTCTCGTAGCATTTTTAGAACATAGGCATTATAGAGTGATGATAATTCATTCCCAAATCAGAGATGACGTACTGATGGAATGTTTCTGCATATCCTTGCACACTCATTAAATACACTTGGGAGTTAGAATGATTGAGCTAAATACATGCAGTATATGTAGGTCATATATCTTTCTGATCCTGAATACCTATACCTGTAGCCTTTCAAATATATCCATATATAAATCAGTAGCAGTGTATTTGCATAGCCTCCTAAAAATACATTGAAGGACATGGACATGACTGCTTATCCTCAAAATTTCTTAAAATGTGTATTCTGAATCTGAACCATACTGCATGTTAGTTTACTCGCAAAATTCCTTTTATCTTTCATGTACTTAATTTTTTTTGAATGAGTACATATCCTTGTAGCTTTTTATGACTTTGAACATAGTTAAATCCTTTCTTGACCTACATGTAGCCCTGTTCAAAGGGACATAGGCCTACTGTACACTTACTGGAATTTCTACTGATTGTCTCTTGGGACAGTTTTTGTTGCCAAGTCTATTAAGTCATAGCATCACTGTAGATCCTGCCATTTTCCCAGCATAGCTTGGACATGTGTGGTATTCTGTAATTACTCAGGACTGTAAAACCTTGTTGAACATAGTTACATCATTTCAAAATTAGATTCAACCTACTTGGTGCATATGCATTTGCAGTTGCAGTGAATGCATACCCATGACTCTCTTGGCCTAAGCTAAGTCATATTGGCTTTCCTTTAATGGCAGCTCATAGGGCTAGCTGATCTTTGCATGTTTATCAAAATTAGGAACAAGGTTGTGAATATTCTTCTTCTATCATTACCCCTTTTGTTTGGCATGCTCTCTGTTACAACCAAGCAGGGGACATGTAATCTGAGGCATGCAAATTGTCAGTTCTTTATTAGAAGTGTTCATCTTTGGTATGTAGATCTCTTGCAAATCAGATTAAACCAACTTTCTCTGGTTTTGTTGTTACTACCTCCAATCAAATGGATCCTTCACTTTAGCATCCATATACAAACACATGGGTCCTCACTAGGCCACCTCTTTGGGTGCTTGTCATTAGGTTTAAGGTGCACTTGCCGGCTTTGTGGTTTCCTACCTTTTGAGATTTGTGGCACAGTGTGGCTTAGGTTATTGCAGTACTCTGTGTCTTGTTGAACATATTGTTTAATTTGATATTCACAGTTGGCTTTTATTAGCATTTTAGCACTACCAGTTATCCCTGCCAACCCTTGTTATCAGTATCCTTGTTATTCAATATATAAGTTAGCTATTAGCCTATGTGTGGACTTATGATAGATAGGCTCAATTGTCTTAATTTTATTGCTTGGAAAGGTTGTGCTTATGTATGAATTCTAATTTAGTCCTCCTATTTGCCTAGTAAAGTTCTCTCCTAGGTTCACATTTCTATCCTTGCATTTTCACCCTGGCCATGTTGGTCATTGCAGACTGGTGCTGTAGATTTAGCTATTTGGAGGTGTATTCATATTTAAGTAGTACGGCAGCACCTCCACCAATCTACTTCACTTATTCAGCAAAGTTTTACACCTTTCATCTTCCATAAAGACGATTAAGTGAAGATCAGTGTCCTCCTTAAATGATACTATAGATTAGTGCTGTCAGATACTGGTTGAACGTTTTAAAAGTACATCATTTTGCATATATTTAGCATACTTCATACCACATACTGACTTTGACTTATGGGTTTATCTTACATGTATGATGCTTGTGTCGATCACAGTAAAGATTTTGCTTGTGGCTTTCTTGATGGTTACGTCCAAAAGTAAGTGGTAAATTAATCCATCCAACTACGTATCCCAAATGCCCCGTCCACATTCAGTCTTTACCAAAAAGCAAAGTACAGTAAATTACTATTCTTGAAGAAGATGCTGGTATTGTTTACTATTAATCAGCATTGTTTTAGTTATGTGAACAAAGAAAACAATGTTAGCAAATGTCTCCAGAAGACTGTTGTACTTCCTTTACTGCGTTCAATGACAATTTAAAAAATTAGACTTAGGCCTGTATGCACACATGATAGAAGAATGATAGGACATCAATTGATGTGTCTCATAATTGTTCCTTATTCATAACACAGTGTGTACACATTTTTACCAATGGTGCTGTACATATTGGTTTAGAACCAGCTTTAACTTTCTTGAGACATTGCAGTACATGCATTTCTCCTGTCACCACTTATGTCACCACTTTTGCTTGTATCACAAATATTCAGGGAAGCTCTCTAACTACTATACCGTGTACATACAGTATTTTGCACCTACAGTAGACTACAGTTTTGTTACTAGTAAGTGTTGTAACAGTGTACATAATCAGTGGACTTTGTTTTGGACCGTATGTCAGGTTATAGTCAGGATGTCTTCATGCACATCTGTACCAGCAATTAAATTTCTGGAAATGTGTGTCCATGAGGAGGTGTAATATACTAAACTTACAAGTGCTAGTTTACACACTGTATTCAAAGTTGAGAGCAATAATGTAATAAAAAAAAAATGAATTAATATATACTTTAAACTTACACTACATGGAAAAAAATAAACAATAGGCCAACAAAGGCGATATTGAATGAGTGGATTGAATGAATAAAAGAATGATGAATTATTAAGTACATAAATTTTTCTTAGTGCGAGAATAGAGGCTTTAAAAAACACTTTTTGTTCTACTAGGGAAGTTGATATATGTATGTTACAGCAAAAATTGAGAAACATTCTCAGCTTTGTAAACTTTTTAATGTATGCCCTTTGTGGTGCACTCACTTCATAATATATAAGAAGACCTACACCTGTAAGTGACATTGTTACATTTGGAAAGTTTGTGGGAGTAAACTTTTTACATTAGTTTGCAGTAGCTGGGTCTACAGTGTTCTCCACAGATTTCCAAGAGAGGGCAAGGCAGAGTGCGTACAAGTTGCAATGCGATTGCTGTGTTAAGTGGTTCCAGATTATCGTTAGAAGATTTTGATTGTTGAGATGCAATCATACAAAATGGTGCGACTTGCAGTAGATCTGTGAGCTGTTAGCAATGGCAGTAGGGTGTTGTAGACCTTCTCAGCCAAGCTGAGCTTTTGTAGAGGGACCTTTAATGCCATGGCCTACTCCACCGCCCTTTAAAATCATGAAGAACAAGTTTGCCTATGAGTGGTCTTGTATAATTGTGACATGTGAAATAACTTTCACTCACTCTTTTGCTGTTTTTCAGCGGAGACTTGACAATTCTTTTGAGTTGCAATAACATGAGTACAATATCCACCGCTCTTCAAAGTTCCTAATTTTGCTGTTTAAATTTTCACCATAGATTATTTGATTTTATTGGCCTTCTAATGCAGTGAACATTCTGTGTCCAGCAGCAATTCATAAATCTTTGGGGTAATGCTTTTAAAGCACAAGGAAAAGAAAATGAAGGAGAGAAGATTAAGTAACTTTGACATTACTGTGGTTGGTTTTGAAGAAAATCTTAACCTGTGTAATCATGATGGTGTAAGGGTGTGTGTATGTTTGATGCATTGCGTGAAAACATGGTGTGTAAAGAATAGAAACTTGGACTGATATCATCCTTGTTATCTATGTACCATATTGAGTGCAAGAACCCCATCATTTTTGGTGGAGGTCAAAGGTCATCTCAGGACAGCAGAGATCCAGATGTGAAAACCCTGTAATCTCTAGAATGCAGTCTTTGGACCATTCTCATTTAATTTATTTATTAAGTACAAGTCCCTGTGGTTTTGGTGGAGGTCAAAGATCAACTGAGGTCAACAGGGATCTAACTGAAAATGATGAAAACAAAGTCTCAAGAATGCAAATTTGGACTGGCATTTGTAATAGATTGATGAATCACTTAGAGTGCAGTGACCCAACTTTTGTATAGTTCAAAGTTCATCTGAGGTCAACTGAAATCAAAGTGTTGAAAAACATTGTAAATTATTTTAAGAACGTAAGCTTAGGTCTACTGATCTCATATTTACCTTGTATATCATTTATGATAAGTACATTTTTGCTATTGCTTCTTGTGGAGGTCAAAGGTCATCTGAAGTCAGCCAAGGTCACATTGAAAGAATGTAAACAAGGGCTGATCACAAATGTGATGTAATGATTAACCTGTAGTTTTTGTGAAGGCCAAAGGTCGTCAGAGGTCAGTTCAGAAATGTATAGACACAGTATCCCAAGAAAGCATGCTTCGAGTGATTACCTTAAATATGTTACATGGATGAACACCATAAGTATGACACCCTCATTTTCTTGAGGAAGATCAAAGGACATATGTCAGTGAAATTCAAATTTTGAAAATACCCTAAGTACAATATATCTAAAATGCGAACTAAATCTGAATTTAAATGTGGTTTTTGATGGACCAGATCAGTTTTTGTTTCTTTCAGGTCAAAGGTCATTTTGTTGAGTAGCAGTTAGCCTGAAATGTTTGTAAACTAAAATACAACAATTTTGAATTGATGATGTATGTAGCACAGTTGATCAGGATGAAAGAACATCCTGTTGTGTTTGCTACAATTCATTTGATGTCCAAGTCAGCTGAGGTCAAACTTTGGCAACTTAGTGAAGGCAGTATCTGGAGGATGGAAGCTGCATGTATGCAACATATAAATCAAGTTAACTGGATTCTAGAAGATAATCAGAAAACTTTTTTGTCTGTCTTTCATTGGCTTCATGTGTAATGCATTGTAATTAGTATTTCACTGAGAAAACAAGAACATTCACTAACAAATTATTTTTTTTGGCATTAAGGTTAACTTTACTTCATTAAGGTAGCATGGACAGATTTCAATGTTGAAATATGTGCCCTTTTCAGTATACTGTTTGTCATAACTGAATTCCCATTGCTTTATGTATTAGGTATTATGACTAGTTGTGATATTGTAAGGAAGGTCACATCATCAGTTTTTGCATTCTTACATTTCTGTAGTTTCCATGAATCAAATTTGGCACAGCAATGTATCTCCTTTTGTGATTTTATAAACTTTAAATTGTTTTAAACCGTTTTTCTTTCTCTCTCGTAGACTCGAATGCAAGCACTGGCCCCTGCTCCAGGAACACCGCAGTACAGAAATGTCAGCAATGCACTGAAAACAATCGTTCGCCAGGAGGGTCTCATGAGGACTTTCAGGGGGCTGCCGTTGGTAGCCACTGGGGCGGGACCCTCCCATGCCTTGTATTTTGCATGCTATGAGAAATTGAAGAGAGTACTCAGCTCACAACCTGGCAAAAATCCATTTGCAAATGGTATTTGAGATTGTTCACAGGAATTGAGAACAAAACCAGCTTTTAATGTGTTGTGATTTATACCATTGTCTTGTTCAGTTGAATTTGAATTGTTTGTTTGTTTATTTCTTAATGATTTAAAAATCATTTTTGTCTTTCCTATGTAAAATATTGTATTGATCTTTGCTGAAATATGGATTAGATCAGTTTGATAGTGATGCTCTATGATAGTGTGTGGCGGTTTGACTTTTGAACATGGTTCAGGGTTGACTGATGCGTGTACTTTTGACCACTTAGTAATGATCATGCTATTGTTTGATGCAGAGGTTACCAATCATTTGAGGTCATTAAAGTCATGAAAATCATGACAGGGCATCCACAAAAGTTGATGTTGAGAATTTGATCAAACTGTGTTGTTGTGAGCAGTAGATGCACAGGGCATCTGAGGTCACTAGATGTCAACAGCTGAAAACTTGTAACCATTTTATTACTATTTCAAGAAGGACAGTTACAGTTAGCACTTCATAATTCTCCTACTTGGCATGTGGGTAGTATATATTAGGATGGTTGAGCCCATTGTTTTTGGAGGTGAAAGGTCACCAGATGTCACTCTCCAAAAATCTTGTAAGTATGATATCTTTAGATAGGAAACTTGGATAATTTTCAAGGTATGTTATGAGGTCAGGTGTCATCTCGGGTGGATCAAACTTCAAAAATGGAAATAACACTTAGTGCCATATACCTCAAGCTAGGAAGCATGGAAAGTTTCCTTCTTGGCATGATGAATTTTCTTATTGAGTAGATACAGTCCACTGAATATGTTTGAGGTGAGAGGAAAACCTGGCAAGTCATGAAAATTATTTCAAGAATTCAAGACCTGGAAAAGTTTTGAATTTCAGAGAAACTCAATTCTTTAGGCTACTGCCTCATTTCATATCACATGTGACACAATATCAGTGAGCGCAAAACTTCGATGTTTAAAATCACTAGTCAGCCTTCGCTTTGATGAAAGCTAAAACTTGGCATTCGTTCGGCATCATTGGAAATCTTTGAAACCATAAATCATCCTGTGATAATGGAAATTCGGCCATGAGTAGCCGTGGTGGTCAATGGTTTTGTTGTTGAATATTTTCCTGACTTGGCACTTGAATGGGACCTACCAGCATTCATATTATTCAATGCAGCAGAAATGTTCGTTAAAATAGTATATTTGGTGGAATTGTGAATTTGGTCATGCAATGCCAAACTGCATGCTGCATCATTTTTCATGAAGAATTCATTCTGCTGCCAAAATGCAACAAACCAACCCAGATTCCCATTGTAGTAAGTACGGATAGCCGTTTGACAGAGGCAGTATCAAATACTAAATCAAGTGTATGGGAAAGGGGAAATGATGCGTTTACCATCAAACAGCAAGGTGGTGTACATAGACAACAGAGTCTATGATTGTGAAACCATTCAGACTCATCAATAAACATCTGCAAAATCTCCATTTCCTCAAAATGCTATGCATAAGGTGAGTTACACCTGCTTACCATATTAAGGTATGAATGAACTTAAAACATACATTTTCTTTTCCTTGCCAAGGAATTTATCTGATAGTGATGTCATGTGTGTGTTCCTTCTGTGATGGTGAAGCGTTTGTCTGTATGTGATGCTTTGCCTGTAAACATCTCAAGAAGGGTAGCCTTGACTGATCTCATATTTGATGTGTGGGTTGGCAATACTAAGTAGATGATTCCTACTGTTTTTGGTAGAGATCAAAGGTCATTTTAGGTCACTAGAGGTCAAACTGGTAAAATCTAGTAAATATGATATTTCAAGAAGGGTTACCTTCCTGATCTCGTACTTTGTGTGTGAGTTGGCCCTACTGAGTAGATGAGCCATATTGATGTTTATTGACATCAGAGGTCATTTGAGGTCACCAGAAGTTAATCTGTGAAAACCTTGTAAACTGGATATTTCAAAGAGGTATATCTTGCTGATCTCATCCTTGGTTGTGTGGGTTGGCCATTCTGAGTAAAAGACTCCTATCAGTTGTGGTGGAAGTCAAATGACATTTTGAGGTCATCAGAGGTCAAACTGCAAAAACTTTGTGAGCACTGTTTTAAGAAGGGTAACTGTGTGGAATTTCATATTTAGCATGGTTATTACTCACATTGAGTAGATGATCCCTTCTGCTTTGTTGGGAGGACAAAGGTCATTTGGAGTCAGTGGGTGACAATCATATTAACTCCTACATCTTTAATGAGAAACTGAGGGATCCCATACTTCTATGTGAATCGCTCAGATTCAGTAGTTGTGCACTATTATTTTTGTGTAGGTCAAATTTCATTTGAGGTCTCCACAAGTCAAATTTTTTATAGTTAGCATGTGTACTGCCTGTTTTGAGTAGATGATCTCTATCAGTTTTTGCACCTCATGTTTTAAGACTAGGTGGAGAGTCATGTTGCGTCAAAAGCTTGTAAACATGGTGTTTCAAGAAGAATGACTGTAATTGATCTCATACTTGTCCTGTGGTTAATTCATATCTGGTTTACCTAGAGCCACATGGCAAGGAATCGCAGAGCCTTTTTGGCTTTCTGCTTTAAGCAACTTTCCTGAAAATTCACTCTGCAATGCTATCTAGTCTTGACAGGTAATAACTATTTAACATCAGTGGAGCCATGTTTAGTCATAGTTTGCATCATTGCAAATATTGGCATCGTTATCCTAATCACAAGTATTTTAAGAAGAGGGGAACTACCATCAAAACCATGCAAAGTATTCTTTCACTGGAGAAGAAAATTTAAAAAGAAAAAAGGTAGTAGGAGAAAGCGTTGACATAATGGTACTTGCAACTGAACAAAGCAGAATTTACACACCACCTACAAGAGTAAATACAATATTTTTTGGAATTATTTCAGAGGAAAATTTTGTCTGCATATTCTTAACAGGTAACTGTTTGGGTTTGTACTCATACTTCTTTTGTGGGATTTTAATGTGATCTTTTATCTTTCCTCAGCTGCTGCCGGAGGTGTGGCGACAATCGTCCACGATGCTGCGATGAACCCAGTGGATGGTATGTTTCATCGTATCTATTCTCTCTAAATTGTTCTGTTTGTAAGCTGTGGTTATAGAGCGTTACAACAATGGCCATTTTTGTGGTAAATGAATGCCTCCAGTTCATGGTTGGAAAAAGTTGTGGTTTTGTGTTGTTGCCACCCTGCGCAGCACCAAACTTTCAGGGAACACTTGCACTAATGACCTTGCTAAAACAATGAAGCAATAAAAAAGGATAAATGATTTTGGTTCGTGAGACATCTTCAGGAAAGGAGAAAAAACATCCACACTTGGTTGATGAAAGTACTCAGTATGTGTATGCAGTAGTAGATTTAAGTCAAAAAGGTCCACTGAAATTGATGACTTCATGAACATGTTCAAAAATGTTAAGATTACATATAAAATGGTGGGCAGATATTGATTCCCTTGATACATCTGTACTGTTATTACGTAAATACATTGCTTAATTGTGAACACCAAAGGTCAGCAGGGTGCATAATATATATATATGTATATATGTATATGTATATATGTATATATGTATATGTATATATATACAGTATTTAATTATACAACAGTATTTAAATACACAACAGTATT
>VJOZ01049703.1:161-14865 GCA_009801055.1 Stichopus horrens | reverse complement strand
AATGGCATTATAAGTTTCATTAGCATGTTTTATTGAAACTGCTTTTGTGTTTGCTGTGTATTCATAAGTAGATCTACATGTATCAGTTTTATTTCACGGTGTCGTTGTAACTAACATTTCATTCCTTCTCACGGATCGATGTTGCCTTGCATCAGCGTCTCATCGCATTTTCGAGGGAGGATGAGAGATTGTAGTATACAGTGGAACCGAAAGCAGTCATCTCAGTAGCACTGGAAACAGTTGACATGGTAATGATTGATGCTCCAGAGTGGCGATGATTTATGGAGTCTCACAGAATGATAGGTGTAATCGGGTTGACTTTGCATGAGCCAGGTTGTACCCATATTACTCTATAATTTAGTTGTCTGTGTACGATCACAGTGAGTTACAGTGTCCTCGATACAATGTGATTCTCTGTCTGATGAAAAAGTGTCTCTGCAGATTTCAGCAGTCTCCCTCTGAAATGTTTCACTTTCTTTCATCATGTCTGTAGTGGCATACAGACAATTATCATATCTCTGCTATGATTAAAGTATAAAGCAAAGAAATCTGCACAGGGAGTAGACATAATGATGTTGTCTACAGATACCGATTGCAGCATTCTTCATGCAGTATTCTCAATGTACAGGTTACATTTTATTGTGAGACTGCAGTCATGTCTACCTGATTGTTACATTGCACTGCAATCATGTCACCTCCATTGATGGTAATATCATGCAATTAATACATACACAGATTTTATTATGATGTTTGCTGTACCCCCATCAGCATATCTTCAAACTTCTCCTCAACATATTGATTACATTTTATGGTGAAATTTCAATCATGTCTGCTATGATTATCTTGTACTTTGATCATATCACCTGCATTTTTTTTCAATATCATGTAATTATGTGTACACATGAGTTCACGTTACGATGTGGCTGTTTAGGTACCAGTGTCAGCATTCACTTTTTATTGTGTCACTGCAGTCAAGGCCAAAGTGATCATCACATTGTGCAATAAAAATCATGTCCTGTAACACTGAAGTATCATGTAATACTGAATGCTGTACTGATAACATCTTACTGAAATATTTTCTACATTGGAACTTATGAAGTATGGTTTAACAGCTAGGCGTGCTTGAGATTTAAGACTAACTGAATCAGAATTTGAAAGCAAAGCCATCTGCTCAGCGTTAAAGCCTTATTTCATCCACATGTACTTTTCCAGTATTTCAAATTACTTCAGCCTCTCTTGTGTTTTAATGTTTGTTTACTCTTTTAAGCATAGCTTATTACTAATTCTAGGCTCCACTCAACATGAACATGTTTTTGTGATCTTGCTTGAACTGAGTAGTGCTGTTTGTACTGGACTGCAACTTTGTATTTAGGTAATTGTCTTGGCAACAGTAGAGGGTGTTGCCGATTGCATTTTTGGATCTAGTTTAGTTTATTTCTTTCTGCCAATAATTATGAGCACAAAATATGTTCAACATAAATAGACACAATAATTTAAATATGCAAAGACATACAATAATTTAACTATAACTAAGAAGATGTGGACAAACCAGGCAAGAAGTATGGATGGCCCCAGATCACCTAAAGTGGAAAGAAAAAAGGTAGAAATGAGATCAGAGGGATCATCGCTACTGATAGTAGATTAGTGTTACTGATAGTAGATCATTGCTACTGGTAGCAGGTCATTGCTACTGATAGTAGATCATTGCTACTGATAGTGGATCATTGCTACTGGTAGTAGGTCATTGCTACTGGTTGAAGATCATTGCTACTGATAGTAATAATATTTGTTTGAAAATAAGATGTAATCATGAAGATATAATTCCAGTAAGATCATAATGCTCCTCTTAGTATGCAAGGAGCTTATGGTGGGTGGGTGTCTTTAGTGTCGTTCATATGTGGTTGAATGAAAAACCATTGAAGTTGTAAAATCTCTTTGAAAACTACTGTATAGAGTTGACTGTATAAAGACATGTGTGTGAAAGTCTTTTGCAATGACAAGCTGTTGTTCAAGTTTCAGCATATGTACCGAGATTGTAGTAATTTACCTTGATATTACAACATTAAGACTAGAAATTACACTTTGCCATGTATGAAATTGTTGTTTGAAAACAGGACCCAGTTATTTCATTTTGTGAAGCTGTGTTCCCTGTTGTATGATGTACCACATTGTTGCATTGGCAGGTCCTTGTCTTCTGTTGCTTAGCTGTTGATACAGTGATATGGAGAAGGAAATCTAAGGAGAGGGGCATCCCCTTCTCTTTCGCAAAATTTCCCTTTTACTTAATGCCATCAGAAGGGATTTAGTGCAACGAAAGCGCACAATTGTGAAGTTATTGTCTTCTTAAGAATTTTATTATCCTGAGTGTAAATTCTATAAAGATTTCATGGCCCACCTTTGAGTGGAGCCATAACCCTGTCTGCCCCTGCCCACTTGGGCTTGATCTGGCTGCCAGTACATTGGTGCATGTAACCTCCTGTAGTGACAATCACACATTTGTCAAACATGACTGCATGTGCCCTGCGGATATGCAGTCCCCAAAACATTTTGAGGTAATTGAGTTTTGCTTAATATGTATGAATTTCAATGTGTAGTGTAGCAGGTTATAAGCAAACTAAATTCAATTATACAAGTTACATGTTTGAAAGAACTGCAGATTGTATTTACAACTTCTCAGGTTTCTGTTATTATTTATTTTCATCAAAATTACTTCTCTGCCATGTTTGCTTGTTTGAATTAATCGAAAGGCTGCCAAGTTTCTCTCGATAGAAATCATGCAAGGTTTTACGGCTCAGGCTGTGGTCTCGTCCTCCCTTCTTTGCCGGAAGAAAAGAAGTGAATGATAGATAAATTGACCTTCATACAAGGCCTTTACCCATAAAAACATCATCCACTTTGTCCACAGAAATGGTGAAATTGTAACACATTTTGCAATAAATGACGGTAAGTTGCACATTGTTTTGCTCACCTTTGTCAGTGTGCAACCTCTATGTTCATTCTTTTAAAAAATTGTGGTGATTTCAAACGATCCGAATCAATAATGAAGACTCAGAGCGGTGTCTTGAGTCTGTTGTCAACCGACTGTTTCGTATTCGTATGAAATTTATGAGAATAGTTTGATCGTTGCCTGGCCTAAATTTTTAAAGTTAATGAAGGGAAGTAACTTTTACCTCTGAGAGTATTTTTGTTAGTTTTGAAATGAATAACTTCTTTGTGGAAGTTAAAGGACTGTGTCTGAGTGTACCAGTCAAGTGTGATACTTTCCAAAGAATCAAATATAAATGGAAGTGAGCATTAAATATCCTGCCCATATTGCAATTGTTAACACATTGAAAGAGACTGTGTTAACATTGTGCAGAATGAAACTGAAATGTATAGGAACATGAAATATTACCTTGTCGTGTATTTGCATCTTGCACATCTGTAATAGAAAAGTCTGTCTGTGTTTAGGACATCTGTGGGATTGAATCCTGTGTTTAGTCTCATATAGTGTTATAATGTATTATTCCTTGCAATTGTTAAGCACTACATCTGGGAAAATCCAACCAGAATTTGGACATCGTAGACACCCAAGGGGATTGCAAGAGAATTGGATTAGTAGCCATATGTGAGAAATCTTTTTTTTTTTTAGTTTTTTTCTTTGGAAAATGAGAAATAATTACCAATTATCAGCAATCGAGTGACCTACCCATTGCCATAGAAGTAAATGGGTCATGGTCAAACTGTCACATCTGCAGTGTCACAATACATTTGCTTTACCTTGTCACAATATCTCCAGAATCATCTTCTGTCATTGTATCTGTAAATTGTTATGAAACTTAGCTTTGCTGTAATGTCTTATAATAGATTCTGCTGTTCAAAATATGAAATTGATATGTGCAAATCAAGCAACATAGGGCATTCTGGTGGAGTGAGTTGGTGTTAAAGCTAGTGCACTGTTTTAGAGATGCTAATATTTGAGTTATTTACCTCATTTACTGTAAAAGTGAAGTTAATGCAAAACAGGTTGTGATTTCTCATTCTCATACAGCTTTGCCTCTGATTTTTTTCAATAGTGAGTTGTTTTTTTTTAACAGAACAATTAAAGGGTCTAACCTGTAAGGTAGTGTGGAAAATGTGCAGGTTATATTGTGTGGTAAATTTAAAATTGATACCAAAGTGCGGGACTAACTTGCCAAGGTAATAAAGTCCCAGCGCAATACTCTGACAGTTTTGGGGGGCAATGTCATAGAGGGAACAACCCTCCTACTGATGGGAGTGAGGGTATATGTGTCTGAAGGAGCACTTCGAGAAAAATCTTGTTTCATTGTAATAGAATATCAGTAAAGGTACATTTTGTCAAAAAAAAAAGCATTGCATCTAGAAATTGTTAGGTGGGGAGGGGGGGTAATAACCCCTCTTCTTCCCTTTCCCTGGCTGTTGCTGCCCCGTAAAACATTACAAAAACAAAATGTTCAAAACATGGAACAATTGTACAACTAAAATATAGCATGTTTGCATCAAACATGGTGTTACTTCAACTGTCAATAGCTGTAAAGGATAGTATCCAAATTGAATTTAAAGTGATACCAAAGTGCTTTATAAAAACTTCATCCTCTGGAATTTTCTTCAGTTTAATTTGGAACTGGAGCATTGATATTTAACTGTGTATTGTCACTCATTTGCAGTACTGCGCTAATCTACTAACATTCCTCTAACATCCTCATATTATAGCCAATGGTTCTAATTTAAATATCATTGTATCAGATTGTTCTTTTTTCTTCATGCATTGTTTACCATAATGTTCCCTCCGTTAAAGAGTCTTCCTTACAATGTACCCTGTCACCTGTTGGCTCTCCTAAATTTTACAGGGTCATTTGTGGATAAAGAGTTTGATTATAGACTGCAGTCACTCCTGTCACATTTTTCAGCAAAAGACAGAAACATGTGACTCATTCTCCCAAGAACTTTTCTCGTACTTCTGTCTTTCTAATTTTTTTTTTGAGAGGGACTAAAAATTATCTTTTACAAAGGAATGATAAATGTGCTTTATAAATCATTCTCATGAAAACATTTACTTGATGTTAATTTGCAGTATGTCCATATCATTATTTTTTATAACTTTTTTTATTATGCTTTCTTTCTGAATGTTTCGTTTTGATACATGTTATGGGAAGAGGCTGCTCCCCCAGACAAACTGTTTAGTTGTCATTAAATTTATAATTATGTATGTAATTCTGCAAATTTGCTCAGGGAAGTGAAAGTATCAGCACATTCAAATAAATTTATGGTAAATACCACATCTTGTGTCTGTGAGTTATATTCACTAGCTTAAAAGTTTTAAGTTTTCAGTAGGAGTATGTGGGAGCTCAAGAACCTGCCAGAGGATTAATACAGTACTTTGATCTCTCAAGTCACAGTTATAGCCAATACTCCCCCCCCTCATTCATCCACTCTCCCTTTCTGTCCCCAGCTTCTTGTCCATGTTTATGAGGACTTATTATTGCCCTACATTTCAAAGGAAGTTTTACATTTACACAAAAGTGTTGTTAAATCTATTATCATAAGTATTTATTTGGGATTGTAAGCTCCTTCCAATTGGTGCTTCCCTCCCAAAATCTTCCACAAACTTCAGCAATTCAAGTCCACGTTGAACCATGGAAGTACTACCTCGAGGTAGTACTTCCATGGTTGAACCAACCATGGCACTCAACTCACACACAAACAGTCACATCACCTGCACAAATCTTAAAACTCTTTTTGAACTGATACTAATAAATTTTGTGAGGATTTTGAAGGGTAAAACCACATGGCAATGATTATAATTAGTATAATTAATGAAGTTTTAACATCCAATGGCTATGAAAGCTTAATGCTTAATTTATTTTTCTACTGGCTGTGTGCTTTGAGTTCTAACGTGAAAAAGTTTCGTCACAACTTTCTACAATGGTTTGTTTATATTGTCGAATGGTCAGTTACTTATTAATGTTAACCTGCTTGAACATTTGGCATTAGTAAATGATGGCAACTTGAAAGGTTTTAAAAAAAAAATTAGTGCATTCAGGACACAATTCAAAGTGTCTCTTTAATGTCACCTTGCCCAATTCTTGTGGCCTCTGGGCCAAAACCAACCTATACCATGGAGAAGTGGTTCTGTGGCCATAAATCAACATTTTATACCTTCCTGTCCACAATATTAATGGCCAAGTCTGGGGAAATGAATACAGGAGAAATGTTCAGACAGAGTACGCAGAGAGGGGGTGTGGATGCAACACTTTTGTTCCTTTCAGCATAATATGCTCTGAATTCAGGAAGGACTTACCTAAAAAACAGTCTCCTTAGCACAGCACCCCCAGTCCCCTCCCTCTCACCTTTTCTTTTACATAGCTTTTCCACATCTTTTTCCTTTTTTTTCCAATTTTAGGCTTTCTGTACCCTTTGGTAGTCAACCTTCCCTCTGCATTGCCACACTGTTTCTGCGTCTCTTCCTCTCCTTGTAGGTATTCTTCTATCTCTCCAACTATTGTGCTCTAATCATCTTCATGGTCTTGTTTGTACATCTTTAATTTTGTTTGCTGTACAATCTGTTTGGTCCATCTCTGAAGATCTGAGAGGATCAAAATTTTGTTTTACAAACTGAGGTAAGTGGCCTTGAACTGCTGCATGTGCCTTGTGACCACAACCCTTGCATATGCCAGCTGTATGTGCAATGTATATATGACCTCACAGTATGCATCATTCACCACTCCCCCCCCAGTTTTTATTTTTCATTGCCTCTATATTTTAATTTTCCAATGTGACAATTCTACAGGATTCCCAAGTTTTGGAACATAACTGTAATGTGAGAAGTAGTGTTCTTAAAAAAATTAACCAAAACCAGACAAAGAAATGAAATGTGGGATTTTCTTCTATAAATAATAGGGATTCACATTTTAGACATATACTTACCTCTTGCCTCACTAGTGTATACATTTGACCCTATGGTCAAATTGTCCTCAAGACCAATTCTTACCTTAGAGGGTGTGGTTTCAAGGACGATTTGAGCATAGGGTCTTATGTATGCATTAGTGAGGCAAGGGGTAATCATAGTCACTGGTGAATACCCACACCAGGAAGTTGTGGGGAAATTACGTGATCTCTTTAGGTTTGATCCTAAGTATCTGGCATTCAGATAAGGGTGCCCTAAATCCTCATGGCTCTCTGGTGTTGTTCATTAGCTGTTAATTTATAAAAAAGAAAAACAACTGAAAAACAACGAAACACTGCATGTCAAAAAAGATCAGTTTGATTTAGTAACAAGGAGTATGTACACACTTATTACCATCATCATTAACGACTAGAGTATGTACCTGCCTCTTTTAGACAATATTTTGTAAATAATCCTTTGAGGACGGATTTGAAAATAAGGTGACATTGTATGGCACTGTGGGAGGAAAATTCACAGGTTAAAAATTGAAAATATAAAGTGAAGCCACTTATTATTTGGAAAGACATAAAAAGTGGAAGTTATGAATCTTTCAGTCTCTTCACACAAGTCATCACAAAGATTGTAACATATGGTATAATAAGAGCTCTTGGCTCCAATTTAAGATCAAATCTGCACAACTTGTTTCTTCTTGCCCAAACTTCAGATCAGTCTATGCTTAAACAGGTTTTACTTTTTCAAATCAAATGTGGAAAACCCCATCAACTCCATAACATTTGTTGAAACTGGAAGAGGCCCAAGCTACAACACTTGTTAATTCTCCTTTTGGGTGACTGACCCAATGGAACTATAGAATTGGCAAAACTTTTGACAGTCCCTTCTGACGGGAGATTGAGAAAATGCATGTTTCTCTTTTTCTCAGGTATTCTTTCTTTCTTACTGGCGTTAACCTGACACGGTCAAATTAAAGGGAATTGCCATTAATTGTTTTTAGGTATTATTTTCTCCCCAAACTCCATGTACTTACGAGTAAGTTATGATTATACCTTCCCACTGGCATAGAATTACAATATTCTGTTGAACCAGAATTCTTTTTTTTTTTCTTTTTCAAGAGGTGGTGGTACAATGAGCAATATCTGTCCTATCACCAGGATCCATGTTTTTCAGTTCTTCTCATCCTTGTTGGACGGTTCTCGTACGAGGGAGAGGAGTTTATCCATTTTGGCAATCTCAGCTTCAGGACCTTTGGACAATTCAGCTCCTTTCTTGTCCTGAAATAAAGAAAGCAACATGCAACTTAAGAAAATAAGCTTTCAGTAGTCAGACTAGACAGAGTATGAACACTGAAAATATATCCTATATGTACAAAAACGTGAAACGGAACATGACAGTGACAAATTGTGACAAGCTCATACCTGTTTTGTAAGCTGTTCAACAATGTAGGACAAAAATAAACATCCTTAAACAATCATCCAAGTTGTAAAATTTGCAAAGTCTGAAGATAGTCTGATATAAACTTTTGAACTAAAATGTGAAATACTTGTAGTTTGAAGTGGGTCAGAGCAGACTTATGATTAAAAGTCCTATTTATGCTGACTGTAATGTATGTATAAAGTATGATGTTTTACATTGCAAGTTAATTAATTTGCTATGTTTCCCTTTATATGGAGGTCGCTTCGCTTTGAAGGCCTAGTGCCATAGGCCCATAGTAACCTTTTAATGGTTTTCATACTACATGCACTGTGCAAGCGTTACTGAACTTACCTTGGGGACTTTCCTCAGATTTGGTGATAACTTCAAACTGGTTACGTATCCTCTGCAAACAGAAAAGCAATGTGCATCAAAATTATAAAAAAAAAAGTAAAACATTGACAAGTAACAGCATTTGAACTGAAAGACAGGTGTATCAACAACAAAGGGAATTGCTCCTGCAAACTCATGATTCTTTCTTTATCTATAAGCACATTCCAGTTCCTGCCTTTAATATGTAGTGTAAATCGTGGGACCCAGGTACCAATTACTTTAGTGCCAATCAATTGTTAGACTGTTTTCACTGCAAAAAAATTTGAATCACTCCTACAGTTTTGTTGATGTATTGGTCTCAAAGGTAACTTGTGACATCCCAAGGTAAGTTGAAACAATGTATGATAAATTATGACATTGCAGGACAATTTGTAAAATTGCAATACAACTTATGACATTGTATACGAAGTATTTAAGAATTTTAAAGTGATAAGAAACCAGAAACTCTTACACAAACTTTTCTTCAAACCACATAAGTGGTCTGCAACAGAAGTGCAACATGCTTTCCTATGCAGTGCAGGCTAAATTATCAGCCTACTGTATCGATTATTTAGTTTGGAAAGTTTCAGAAGGAAATAATTAAGACTGACATTAGGCAATAACTTAGAAAATGGTTGATAATAATCCTCTGGTGATGAGCAACTACCTTCGCATGACATGCATTGTTGGCAACAACGTATCTGCTCTCTACATCTCTGTGTTCCGTGAAGAGTTACTGGTAGAAATCTACACTAACTAACATTTGACTTTAGGGAACACTCTTGTCATCCAAAAAAATCATTTTCTGGGTCAATAATAATTCCTGTACCTGAAAGTTACATTACCTATGTAACACTGCAAAACAAAAGTTGCAGCAAACAAGGTAATTTAATATTGCACCTTTTCAGCGCTTGCAGATATGTCCAAAGTGACAGTGAAATGCAGGATCATGATTTTGATCAGCGTTCTATTTCATTCGTCCTCATCCTATCGAATCTAGTTGACTGTCATCCAATTACACCTGCCATCTGTCTCATCAACTGTCAATTTGCAAAGGTGATTAATATCTACACACGGTTGACGGTTCAATTTCACGCTAACTTCGTCAAACTAAACTCCCTTTTCTGACATAAACACACTTTTTTATCGTTATCTTTTCAAATGTTATGCCTCCTAGGGATAAAGTCATCAAAAGGTTTGTACCACAGTAGAAACAATAAATAAATGGGAAGAATTACCGCAGAAGGATTTGACAATCTTTACTCAACACAATAACTGAGCCTGGAAACCGGTTAATGCCAGTATAAATTTCCGATGGCAGTCCCATGGACAATGAACCTGCAAAATGTTTTTTTGGTTGTTGTACAGACAGATGTATTGTCAAGTAAATTCCTTACCCAGTTGCTCTTGCTATAATGCTTCTTTTTTTTTGTATTGGTTCACTTCAGGTCTAATTTCAGTTTTTCATAATGATGTGCCAGATATTTTTAATCCATATTAAGTTTAGTCTAACCTAGTGGTTAATTAAAACATTAAAAAATGATGAATTCAAACATACTAAGACAAGAGCAACAAAACAAAAGAAAAGTACAAAGTACATCCTCACCTGTCATCACCGACAATTATGATTGGATGGCTGGGATTAAAAGATACGTGCGTTAACTTTGTTTTCTTCTTTTGAACTACGGCCTGCTCGCAGATGGCTTCGTATTTGTTGACATTTAAGTCAAAGATGTGAACCTACAGTAAAAACAAACAAGTACAAGACATCCAATCAAGCATGTTACAAAACGGACAACATCCCAACAATAAGTGTTTTTCATAGAAAAAGTACAATATCACAACTCTTGACTGAGCAGCCATAGAAGGAAGCAAAAGCAGTGAGACAGCTTAGCAAACACTTTCAGTACAAGGTGTAAACCATTAGCAACAAAACTCAAAAGATATTTGTCTAGGCTTATTACAAAATTGAATGTAAATCCAAGAAAAGTCTCCATGGCAACATGAAATATTATTACACTTCACTGAGAATTCAAGAAAGAAAATACTTCTAAATCTCCTGGAACTAAAGGTAAACTTTCAGGCTCAGTCAAGAAATATATGCATGCAGGGAAAAGCAACTTTGTTTAGTTTTGGCATTTTTCTGTGATGTTTACCTTTCCATCTGCCGTTACAGCAGCGAAAACTGTTGAAGAGTACGGAGCCCATGCGACATCTCCAACAGAACTTCCCAGGTCAAAGGTGAACATTGGACCATTTCTGTCCAGAAATGAGAAAAAATATTAGAAATGTGGGAAATGGGGAAAAGATTAAAGATGGGACCATGATGGATAGAAACTTCTGACAAGTAGACATACAAACACTCTACCGTGATAAGGATACCTAAAGGTTGGTTTCCCATTTGGGAGGGAATGATTGGGGTTTTGCTTGGTAAAGGTCAAATGTCCTTTGATTTCAACCAATTAATTTTTGGAAATCCTTCCAAACATGATGTCCCTAGAAAAGACGTTTTTGGACCGCAAAACTTGATATGATGGTGGGAGTGGGTTAAATAGGCCCTGCAGCTTCACATGCAAGATTAAAGGTCATTTTAATCAAGAATACAAGTCTGTAAATTTTTAAACTAGATGTGTAGAAGCAAAAGTCTGTGAACTTCAATCTCAGTATGACAGTTCCGACTGAGACTGCAATTAAAATACATGATCCCTATTGCATTATATGGTCATCTTACTTAAAGGTCTAATAATACAGGGTAAAAAATTGATTCTCATTCTGGCAAGGAACCTCTAGGCAATGTGCTTTTAGGAGTCTTTACTTCTTCTTTAGTGCATCTGTGTGCAGGGAGGGGGGGCAATAATATTCAATTTCAAATTGTTTTTGAGAAGTCTGGTAAATTTACGTGACCTTCTAGAGACAATATGAGTAATCTCCATGACAGTCACACACTAAATCCCCAGTCTACAAATGGAATTAAATTTAACATTTTATCCCCTCCATGGAGTGAATAGGTGTATATTCGTGTGTGTCTTACGTGTAAGTGTGGTCCCAAATCTTCACGGTCCAGTCTGCGCTACAAGAGATGAAAATCTTTGGGTGGAAGTGGTTCCACATGACCTTGTACACTGCCATATGGTGTGCATCAAAGGTATCCAAGAACTGGCTGTTGTAGGCTTTGGAACATTTATGGATCTTACCCTCCTCTGTACCAACCAAGAACAGGTGATCGGTCTGCTTGTGGAAGTTGAAACAGGTACCACAGCCTGGGTGGGAAGGAAATGCCCAAAGATGTCATGCAGTCACTTGATGACATAAATATCAAGACGAGTTCAAAATTAGCTAGCATTGAAAAAGTGATTCAAGTAAAATGCTTGAGAACAAAAGTGGTCTTTGAAAGTCCACACTCTGGTCTTGCCTTAATTACATTATGTAAAACTTAATTACATGATCTAAAGCAGAGTACAAAAAAGACCTCAAATTGCAAACATCATTGTGATTATTATGCAATAATATCGTCAAGGGAAGTCCCTGTACAGGTTGTATTTCATGCAATGTTAGTTCCCCCCCAAAAAAGAAAAAACAACCGATCTCACCCAGTGGTGCAAGTTGAGTACCATCAGGTCCTTCCTGTGGTACTTCATCTAGGGTCAGCTGGATTACGTCGGTGAAGGTGAGTTCATTCTGTGAGGAGAATTCAACAATTCATCTTATCAACAAGTGATCTGGCAAATTATCAAAGTGTGCAGAATACCATAACCCCGTTGACACTTGATTGCAACAGTGTACTGGAATCTGCCAAGTGACACTTGAACATTGAAACTGACACATGTAACATATGAGCACTACACAGAAGAAGTAGAATAAAAGACTAATAAATTATTCCGGCATTTTGGATATTTCAGGCCCTATTACACCCACATACTTGAAAGAAATTGAAACAACAGACTGTAATTACAAAATCCTACCGTATTTTGTGTGAATGACGTTGACTGAACCACTTGAAAGTCACATTACCTTTTCTAACAGTATTAGGAAACTTTGAAACAAGCAAACTTATGTCAATAATCTGAGATTTAAGTTTGCAAACAAAATGATAAAATAATGTAAAAGCAATGAAGGTAGGGGGAGAAAAAAGGAGATTACCTTGACTAATGTCCAGGCAACCACTCTGCCATCTGAGGACACCGAGGTGAAGTTTAGATTATTGTCCAAGTCATCTTTCTGCCAGGCCACCTAGTAAGTAAAATAAGTAACAATGTGTATTCAGTGTCTACTAAGCATTAGCCATCCATTGTGGCGATATCAGGCAGTCCAATCGTCTAAAGCATTGTCCAACCTAAACTCACCACATTGGTCCATAGCGAGAGCATCACCCCTCCCGATATTCCTTACGAGCAGCAGACAAGCCAATCACCTCAAGTATTGCCCGTAAAACCTAAGAGCAACAGACAGGCTCACAACCTGAGATATCACCCTCCAAGCTAATGACATCAGACTCGCATCTTAAGCATCACCTATGTAACCATAGCACAATGAACAATAAGAAATCACCTATTCTCTTTTATTCCTCACCTGCCATACTGGATCTGTGTGTTTTCCTGTCTTTGCTGTGCTCTGGTAGAGAGGTGACTGGTTGTTGAGTGTCACGTTATAGACAGCAACAGAGCCGTCATAGAAGCCCACCGCTACGAGGTATGGATGCTCTGGATGGACATCCACACACATCACCCCACTTTCAGTGGGGTAGATGTACTCTGGATAGGAAGGATTCTTCAAGGTGTAGAAAAGGATCATACCTCTGGTCTGTTTCATGAAATCATCTGCAATGGTAAAAATGTAAAATAATTTGTTTTTTTGTCTCTTATCCCTTCTATAGGTAATATAGTGGTTGCTTCCATTGATAACATTCATATGCCTTTCTTGACTGGTTTGTTAGAAAAACAAATACAGAATTAGTTTCTTAATAGAAAGAGCAATTTATCAGACATACTGTCGTCCCAAACAGTAATTCTACTTTTGTGTTTGTTTGTGGCCGTTGATAAACTTGTAAATCAAAGCAGTTGAGCAAAATGAACACATGTTGCAATGAACCACATCTGAACCACCAAAAGCTTGTAACTTTGTCAATATGTGAGTATTGGGGGCATCACTAAATTGCCACAAAATGAGTCCCATCATAACCAGTAGTTATGCAGTCAGCAAGTTACATTTTTGTAAGAATTGGTGAAAGTTGAAATATGTTGAATGTGGAACACATGTACTAATTTAGCTATACATACATGCACACTGCTAATTGGAAACAGACCAATCCCCGCATGTTTACAAAACGTCCTCCCGCAGGTGTCAACACCTATCTTAAATGTTGTTTACATTTTCAGGGTTACAGATTCAGGATTTTAAAATGTAATCAGTTTACACTCTATCACTAAAATGTTCCCTAAATCTACATAATTACCACATAATATCTTTGTAAATATGGAGAATTTTTTAACAGAGTCATTCTACACCGAGAGAGGCAATACATAATAATACCCTGCAAACAATGGGAGAAATATTGCAGACTATCTTCCTACATGTAGAGAATTATTACATAGTATCCTCCTTTAGCAGAATAATTATTAGACAGTATTCCCCTACAATTATAACATAGTCTCCTCCTACAGAAGAACTATTACATAGTATCATTCCACCAAGGAACAATTATTACACAGTATCCTCCTACATTTCCATTTATTCACTGGAACTTTTCACTCATTTTCTTTTTTCTTCAAACAGATCACCCATTTGTTTAATTCATAATCACATGTGCCAATTATCTATCATGATATATCTGTTTCTTGTCAGTGTCTGAAGAAGATCATCCTAGGATAGAAAGACAAAATATCAGTCCCATCCACTGTTAGAGTTAGTTCCTCGACAGTCTCTCTTACTATATAAACAATGTCCTAACAGCCACTATTTCTTATTGCTTATTGTTTTCACACAGTATAGAAAACAATGAGTTTACAAAAAAAAAAAATG
>VJOZ01049702.1:0-15162 GCA_009801055.1 Stichopus horrens | reverse complement strand
GCATAGTAATCGTGTCAACATTTATTAAATTGTTCGACGTTAGGTCTTTATTAAACATCTCTTGTTCTTTCCTCTTCTAATGTCTGATTCTTTCTTTCATTTTTGTCCTGGCAGAAACTTCCAAGAGATGTACAATGTTGATATGGAAACGTTTACTATACAATATTGTTCGACACTGCTGTAAAAGCAATCTGCAATATACTGACATTTTCAGTCGATTAAGGACAGATCTTTAGTGTTGTAATATGAGTGATTCCTAAGCGACGTACAAAGGCGTTGAATTTTATTCTTCTACATAATTTCATTGCACTTCATTGTGTGTACTGTTCTCCAAAAATGTAGAGTAAAAATGAAGACAAGGTTGAATAACATCAAACTGATCCTATTGTTCCACTTCTTATAAGTGTACTTGAGTACGTACTCGTGTACTACGTCTGTAGTAGAGCCACACTCCTGGTCTTTGTCCATGTTAAGTATGTCAAAGAGAATCCCCAGAAGACTGTACATGGATTTATACAGCTCATGAGCCCACACTCCTGGTCATTGTTCATGTTAATTATATTTTAAGAGGACACATATAAGTCTGTGCATTAACGTTGTCCCATCCGTTGAACGTGGTTGAACATGAATTTCCTAGTTTAATGAGAGGTGAAAGCAAATTTATATGGCCTCTTTGAAGTGGAAAGAGAATCCTGAAAGTAACTTACTTAACAAAGTGACCGCACCCTGCTAAAATTCAGAGGGATTCCAGTTTTACTTTAACCCTTGCAAATCCACGTCCATTTTCTATCCCGTCCGCGACGCTCACTAACGAGGGTATAATAACATGATCTTCAATGTTATAACATTAACTGAAATTGGAACAGTTAAGGGTTATTTCAGGGAGGCTGAGTGTGAGTAAATAAATTAAACAATGATGATGATAATTCCTCAGCTTTAAGTAAAACGTCCAGTCCCTTTCGCAGAAAGACCACGGAATGTACCTTTACTAAAGAGCGGATGCCTACTGTTATCTCGGTGGAAACATGATATGGATTGTATTGCTATTACCCTGACTATCCCACTTTTTTCATTTGGAAGATCCCAATTTACTATTGACAAAAAACTTTATAATGACTTCCTTTTGGATTGTCTAAAGGTTACGGTCTGCGCGCAGTTTCAAATGGTTTGATGATAAAAAAGTGCGAACGGTCAGTAACCGACAAATTAGTAACGCATGTGCGACACCGTGACGTAACAACATACCAGCAGCTGTTCATCATAAACTCCTAAAATGCAGAAATGCAGAATTAGCTGTTTTAATGCCTGATTCTGATGCGTTTCCTTATTACAAGATAATAGCCTGGTAGCATATTGTTCATTCATTAGGATCTTCTGTATGGTAGGCACGTTGTAAAAGCTGAAGGGTAACCTCTTAAGAGGAGTAATTGCGAAATCCAAAAATCCTTGTGTATTTAAAAGCAAAAAATCAACGACCACAAGAGAAAATGGCGAACACAAGATGTTGGGTTGAAGGAACAATAAAGTCGATGAAAAACCTTTCACAGATGTAACCAATTTTCTTCTATGTACAATATAAACCGCTAATAGATGAGCATCATTACAAAGTAAAATCTGCTCTGGGTTAGTAATTTGTAACAAAGCCAGATTCTCTGTCAGACAAGAAAAGAATGTGAACATTTTGATTGGGTAAGCCTAGTAAAATGGGGCATGCTTTTTTGGGAATTACAAAAATGGCTAGCGACACTATAAAGATTTAGTCTACTGTCTTCCCCTCTATTTTTTTCTTTTCATTGCTTTTCTTTTCTTGACTCTTTACTCTATATTTTCTTTTCCTTGAAGCTGTAGATGAGGGAGAACGATGGTGAAAGATAAATCAGTACACATTGGATTCGAACTCATGACTAGAACTTTTACTTAAGTGATCACTAAGAATGTCCCCTAACCCATTGCCTCACGTGTGCACAAGAAAGGTTGTTCAAGTTGTTATAACGAACAACCTTACCTTAATGATGTGTTATTGCCTTATAATACAACAACGTTTGAATATCTACCATTAACGGTAAGAAGTGTCCACTGTTATCTACCATTAAGGGTAAGAGCTGATCAGGCCAGTGGAATCGGGTGACAGCTGAAAGAGTACTTGTCAGTTAGTGAGAGAATACACCTTGAAGACATTAAATTCTCATCACTCTCAACTGTGACATTGGCTGAGTGATGCAATTCCCGGTACAGTCCGACTTTCTTTGGTTAGGTTACGACACATAAAAAAAAAACAGCAAAAAAAGAAAAAAAAACGGTCTGATGTGAATCTGCATGTTGTTACATGTTGGTCAGAACGTTGTTGCATATTGGTCTACGTTTCACACCTGTTGCATATTGGGTAGATCGTTGTTACATATTGGACCAAGTATCATGGATGTTACATTTTTGGCGGAAAGCTGTTACATTTTGGACAAGGTTGTTACATTTGGTCAGTTGTTACAAAATGGGTCGTAACAAGACTTCTCACGAGAAAATCATATTCTATGCATTGGATACAAATTAAAATTGCAAGGGGTCACATCAAGTCGAACGTTTGTAAAAGAAAAGGAAATTGTGAAGCCACACTGACTCAACTCGCACCTCCCCATCCACATTGTGTTCTCCTACACTTTCAAACTCCCAGTGTAAATATGCCAATCAATGTTTGAACTATTTGCACTTCATAATGTTGCGTTGGGCCCAATGAGCCCCTGCATGTTACAATACTATATTCCATCAACTTAATCTGTGAGTAAAACATTGACTGCTATGTTTTTCCTCGTAAACGTTGAAATAACTAAGGAAATTTTTTATATACCTATACATGATAGCAATGCCATAGGCCTATGAATTGTCAGCCTACCATTTGTTCAAACCAACAATTCCACAGTTTTGTCATCACTTCAAACTTTTGTTGGATTTCATATTATAAACTCTATTTAGAGTATACAAGGAACTCATCATTTTTTATTCGAAAGTAATATATTCTGACTTACATAGACCTATGAACATTTGACCAGTTGTAGGTACTCGTGTGATCAGAGTGACTTGCAAATTATGAAATAGTTTCAAGAAGTGGTGGAGATATCATTTACTCAACTTATTGAAAGCGATAATTAGAATTACTGACCACAACAATGATGTTCAAGGTGTTTAGCTTGCAAGTTTTTGTACAATCACGAACGCTCCTGCACGATAAGACAAAATTCACAGCATTTAAGTTAAATGTGACAGGTAGGCAGTCGTTGAGTGTTGTGAGAGAATTTATTTGATCAGCTGAAAACCCCAACACCATCAAATATTGGAAACAAATTAAACTGAAACGAAAAGTTATCTCAATGTATTAATCTCAATTAAACCACCAAAGTGTATGCTGTTAGAAAGAAATAATGAACGAAGCCAACCTATGAAGGAGATTGTAATGCATTCATGTTTTTATGTAAACAAAGAATTACTGTCTTTTGAAAAAATGTTAAGCTAATTTTCTTCATTAGTTTTACACATTAATTGAAATGTAGGTCAAGTTTATATTTCGTGTATAGATACAAGTATACAGTGCTTAAGACAATATAGTATCAAGAAGACATTAGAACAAAGTAGAAAGCTTAAAATAGAAAGGAAATAAACAGGACTCAGAGCCAAAAGAAGTCAAGAAAATGGAAGAAGAAAATGAGTAGTAGTGGATTCAGCAATAAGATGAGTTTCAGTATGATTCTAAGTAGCATAGCTACTGCAGTCGTTGATGATATAAGGTGTGGAAGAGTTTAAAAGGTCTAATAGAATAAAAAAATGGCGATCGAATGTAGCCACAAATTCCATCAACATCCATTAAACATTGACAATTACACAGGCAAATTCATTTTTGATACCTGCATCATGAATGAACAATGACGAAGTACTGAAATTGATGACGCCAAAATGCGACTCGCGTGATATGTCTTGTGAATCGAGTAAGTGGATATAATCTAGGTGTTAGCGAATTCCCCAGGCGATAGAAGAAAACATGGATTACTAAATACATCGTCAATATGTTGTTTTAATGGTAAAGTCTCATCAGAATAAAGATCCTAGATATATTGCAAAACTTGTCTTGTTTATGTTTGCATGTCGTTCAGAGTAAAATATTCAAAATAATGAAATATATTATATTGATATTAAGACAGACAAAAGAATTCTTTTCCCTAGAATGACAGATTATAATTTTTTTTGTCAAGACGCACTGGGTCATTTTTCTTTCAGCATCGAGAAATGTTTTAAGCTTGCACAGAACAGCATAAAAATTGGGAATATTATCTATGCCCTTTGTGTCATGGACGAAAACGTTTGCATCATCACCAAAGAGCAGCAATAAATCATTAGGAGCAACACTGGTTATGTAAAAGAAAAACCAGTGGTCCTAATTTAGCTCCTTGAGGTACATCAACCACAAAATTAGAATAATTAGACAATGTACCGTTGATATACATCTTTTGCTTATTGCTTAGATAATTAGACCCAACATGGCCTTATTGTGGATGTTGTAATTAATGTGTATATACCAAAACGATTTGGTGGTGAACTGTGTTAAGAGCTTTTCTTGAGGTCTACATAGACGCCGAAACATTTTCACCACTGTGTAAATGAAAGCTTATAACGATTCGCAGTTTGTAAGGGATCATGAAAAGTGGACAAGTGCCTTTTGACTTCCTAAACCCAAATTGATAAACAAAAAATGTCTCGTTCCCCTCAGTATATTAAGGTAATCGTTTTTCTACAGAATTTTTCAAGTTCTTTTTTAAATACGGGGTCAAGACACTTAAGAATCTACTTTTTGAAGATTTGAATGACTTTAGCCACTGAGACCTTAGCAAATGACTTAAGCAACTGAGTCGCTGCGACAGATTACATGCAGGGAATTTTCATGTATGAGGCGAACAGGGATTCTTGAACAAGCTCGTAAGCAACCGGATCTTGAGCGATGTGCGTTTCATTGAGAAGACTTACATCTGCGAACTTATTTGAGATGGAATCCAAAGAAAATGACTTCAATTGGCAATTGCTGTATCCCCCGATGGGCATCCAGTACTCACAAGCGTTGAACCCACTGCTCACCATAGCGTCCGTCACCTGTTCATGTACTTTACATATGTCGACCTCTTGCACGTCAATTGGATCACAAGCGGTGAAGTCCAGATCTTTGTTAAATGGAGGCAGGAGTTCAATACCATATTCATAAATGCTAGCGGTCACGAACTTTTTTGGTAAATTGCAATCTGCCTCTTCTTCCCAGGAAGCAGAAAATACTGCATCTCCGTCTTTCATAGTCACGCCGTGATCAGTTATCACGATTTCTTCTACTTGTTCGCAAGGGATCGCCAAATTGGGGTTTAAGAATGGTTTATCGGTTGATACATAGCTGCCCGTAAGCAACTTGAATTGTGGAGCGTCGTTGGGATCTGGTCCGGTCAGATATGGAATATAGAATGCCACAATGGGCGATTCCAGAGAATATTTCTCTGCCGTATCGCAAGGTAAGGTATCAACGAACGACCTGGAGGTAATGTTACCGACCGCTACGAGTACCACGTGTTCATCTTTCGTGAGGTTCGGTAGAACTTGGTAGTTTGGTAAGTTTAAGGTGCCTTTAAAAACCAGTATAACGATGTATTAAAATTGGAGTAATCTATACATAGAGAGTAATACATGATTTTTCATGCGGTAAATGGCAAAATGTTTTTAAATATACGTAGACGGAGCGTTCCTACATTTATATAAATAACGAAATGTAGGCATAATTATCAGAAATCTCAAAGGTACAAAACTTGCTGTAAAATTGTACCAACACAACTGTAGTTGGAAGTCAGTCCACTATGGCCGTTGAAAACCCTATCAACTACGGTATGCATATCGTTCCCATCCGGATGTGATGAACTATACCTAGGGCATTTTGGCATTTCAGTTCAACTGTTTGGAATGTATTGCAGAAGATCATTGATGATTGAAAATTTCAACCATTGTGTGGTCAAAGCCACTTGTGATTCAAACTGGATGAACTGGATAACAATTCAAATCAGTTTGAAAATTAACCATCGTTCAAACTGCAAAGGCAGTTGAAGTTACTCTCATAGTCCTATATGGCACAATAGTACACCACAGGAGTCATTATTAAAATATTCAGAATCCGGGTTCATGACAATTGTCAATCAAAGTTTTGAACGTCCTTAAAAACTACCACGCCACACTTACATTCGTTACAACTACATTTGCAGAATTCACATGCATGTAATTGTAGGTTTCTATGAAAATAATGTGCGATATAATATCTTTAACACAACAGACAGTGAATAATAAGACGTATAGTGGTACTACAATTATCAGGCCAAGTCAAATGAAAACAAAATCACATCAACACCATTATCTAGTGTTGAAGTAAATAAAAAAAACGAAAAACTGTTAACGGACTCCCTTTGTCACCACTTATACGAGGATACGTTTGACTTTGGAACGACACGACTGAATGGAACTCACATAGGTCTCTTCAAAGTTGATACAAGTCCAAAAGCATACAAAGTATGAAACAAGAAGACGCAACTTACTATCGTCACAACGATATATTGAGTTGAATTCCTCGACTTTCTTTTCAACACTCTTTCGTGGAACCCGAAACATCGCGAACGGACCGCCATAGCCTATACGTGTGATATCAGAGAAATTCTTAGCTTCAGAAGCATGAAGGAAGTAGAGAATAGACGACAATACCAGAAATTTCATCTTCATGAGATGGCTAATTGACGAAACCTTAATTGACTTCACTCTCTGAAACGCTCGGTTCAATAAAATGTTCCTGTGTCTGTCAGAACCGTTTTTTTAATAGTGGATTGGAAATTAAGTTTTCCTTAACAGATTGCATGGGCCAATCACTACTTACTTCGCAGATGGTAAGGTTGCCTATAATGGCAGTAGGCCTATTTCTTTTGCGCAAGAACACGCAAACAGCAACTATGTGCAAAGTGTTGCAACTGTTAGCCGATAGCTGTAAATTAGTTTCTAATAAATTCTTTGAGACTGTGTATTGGCGGTTCTCTTCTATCTACATAACATGGTTAACGAGACTATCGGGCATGAGCTTCATTTTTTAGTTTTATTATGCATCCCAGGGGAGTAGTTAACTTTATCATGGAACATTCCTTAATAAGAAGCTTTGACGTAATGAAGGTTTTATAAAGTTCTTAAAACTTTTGAAAAGCGTTTTTGTGTTACTGGGGCTCCACTCGCTTTAGCCAATAGCGGTCTGTAATACCTGACGTAAAACAGTCTTTGTCAAGAATGAAAGGAATTTATTTGAAGAAACCTTGACAAACAGCATAAAGTATGAAGCCAATTTTGAAAAAAAANNAAACATTTTACTAAGTATTATTCTTTGGTGCTATTTATAAAATAATCATTGTTTCCATTTTTCTTTTTACTCATCGAATTTAGTTGCTTCAGTTCAAGGAGTTAGATAGTCGTACAGCAGTGCAGTGAATTTTATCTTGGATTTTGTTTTGTTCTAGATCTAGACTAAAAGGACACTAACGATAATCCGTAGCGTCTATTGAGTGACTTATAACCTGAATTACCTGACACAAGATTCACTATGCATTCGGAAGTGCCCGGACATGTGGTTTTTACAAACACAAAACTCAAGATTATATTCATGCATATGAGATATCGACAGAATTTCGAGTTTCTGAAAGGAGACGAAGACCTATGGCACCAACTGCCGTTACAAATAATACTTGTTACACCAATGAAATTTATGTCAATTTTCATCAGACCATGGAAGTTTTAATGGAGATACGCTCACTGATATATACAAAATTTATCATCGCCTCCCATGGCAGTATATGCTTCGGTTGATTAACAACGTTGTTGAAAATAACAACATTTAGAAAATCAAGTACTATTTTTGTTACTGTACACTAGTATGAATAAAAAGAATACACGTTTATACCCAATTAACGAGTAAAATAACACATCCCTTATTCGTATTGGCTACTGAAGAGGGGGGGGGACGCTGTTCATGAAATGCAAGTGATCACACTGAGTATCACTCCCCACAAGAGGGAAGGACCAACCAATTAGTTGTATCAGACGAATCACGACGGCACTGATAGTCGACTTGCAAAGATAATAATGCAAGAACAGAACGAGGGAGCTTTCGATTTGTACATCGACTGGTTGACTGTTACCGTTATACCGACATAGTGAGTTCATGCGCATGCTCCACGTCGTCTCCTTCGTCCACTATCTAAATCTAGGAGATCAAAGCCACAGGGATAGTAGACTAGAGATACCTTCAGTGCGTCGGAAACGGAACCACCCCTCTCGGCGCGACTACTCCTCACTAAAAACTTACTACTATGTACGCTGTAGCCTGTATATTAATATTTTAGTAACAATGTACGAAGCCTCCAGGCCTGTGGGTTGACAGCATCGGGCTTAGGGTTAAGAATAACTAATGCACATGAATTCAGGTGCTGATATAGTTCATATAGTCGAACCATGAAAATGGTAAAGACACTGAGACACTGAAAGGGCCTTCGCTCCATTTAGGAGAAGGAGAATCTAACAAGCCATGATAACGTCGACCTGGGGCCTAGCATGAGTTAATTGATTTCGCTCCTTGGTCATTTAGTAAGCCTAGTGAAAAAGGAGGCTGTATTTTGAAATAAAGCTAGTTCAGCACCAGCCTAGGTTTTAGGTTCATAAATATCCCATTGTAATTTTGGCCCTAGGGCGTTAGATACAGATTGCACTAAGGCTGGTCCTAGAGTCATTAACTTTATTGTAAAGTCTTACACTGTGATGCAGGGAAGTCCTTTTTCTGTGAGTTTGGCAGTTTGCCCTGTGCTATAGTACTTCTGTGCTATAGTACTTCCGTGTACCGGCCATGATGTCTAGATAGCCTAGGTTATTTCTTTTGTTTACAATTTCAGGACTGTGGATCAGTGTTAAGTAATCTTGTTAGTAACATAGTAACAATAACCTTCAACATCAACGTATTTAGGCTACTAGTGGTTTAACGAAGCATTGTGGAAAGATATATCAAAGTTGAACTGCGCTACGTTGTGAGAGTTCAACTCATCTCTTCCATGACTTTTGAAATGATGCACGTGTTGCAAGATCACTGCAAACACTAACTTGGAGGAGTGGACGTGAAGTACAATTATAATTTGCTGTCGGCTGTCACCATTTATATTTGTTTGTTTATTTCATTTGTCATACAAGACATTCAAAAGTTCAAATACATAATACATATAGGAAATTGTACATAATACAAAAGGAGGAAAGAAAGGTGACAATATATGAATGAATCAAGACAAATGAAAAAGGAACCAGATGAAGCTAGTAAGCTTTTCTAGTCTGGTCCTTTAAGTAGAACATAGAATCAAGAAGAAAATATAAGATAGTGATTGTGACCCCCTTATAAGTCGACTGGAATATAGATCATATTGTAAATCTGGAAATGCAATTTGCCTTTAAATATTTCTTAAAAATTTCTCAAATAAATTAATATTGGGTGCATTTCTAATGTTGTAGTCAAGGGAATTCCAGAAATAGGGATGTGCAGGGATGAAGAAGATAATCTCTTCCTCTGGTGGGATCATTATGATGTTGTTTATTAGCCTGATAAAAGAAAGGAAATCTTGAGGGAGTTGACCGGTACTGTGCGGGTGCAAAAACATACCTAACTGAAAATTGTGGTGATCACTTAGCGTAAGTGTAATGTAAAAATGAAAAAGTTGAAGGATGTGGTCATAACGTGAAGCATTATCTAGACTAGATCAGATCTAATGAGCAGGCATTATTCTAGATGCACTGGTGTCCCGTCTATAGGTAACAGTATTTTTAACATTGACATTACTAGGTCTAAATTTTCACATATAAAGACAATGGGATAATGATCAGATACCAGTTCTAATGATAGTGGACTTGGTTATGATTAGTATTGATAAAAATATTATAATATTCAATAATAATAAATATAATGATTGTAGCGGGAACATATGTGTCACTTTATAGTGGGCACATTAATTACAGGATAGAACAAATATGATGACAGCAGATTTTCGAAAATTTCCTCAATCGGTCATGAAAGAAGATTTATATTAAAGTCACCAGCAATGAAACATAAATTGTGATCAACATTAAGCTCACTTAAAGTATCACTAAAATCAGTGATAGGCCTAAATTTATCAACGTCTTCCCTTGGACTGAAGATACATGACCCCAGATACAATTTTTCTTTGTCCTATCTTATTGATTTGCATAAATAATAACTCGAATTTGTTTGAGACTGATAAATTACTCATAACTGAAAACTCAAGTCCAATCTTAACATAGAGGGCAACCCTTCCCTCACGTTTGTATGTCCGACCTTTACACACCAGTGCATATTCGGGGATGTTAAACAGTTCCATATAGTCATTGTCATGTATCCAAGTCTTCGTAATTGCAATAATAGAAAAGGGGTAATTATTGATACTGCTGATAAAAGTCACAACCGAATCAAACTTTTTGGGTATAACGACCTGGCATTAAGGTGAAGTAAGGCACAATCCAATTTATCGCTACTACTGGCTATGACATTGAAGATATCAAGATCTGAATAAGTGTAATGAATAGGAGTCTGTGAAGGATTAAAGTCATCCTCGCAGAACATCAGTATAATTGTATTAAAATAAAATGAAAAAAGTGAAGAAAGTGAAAAAGTAAAGAATAGTAAATCTAATAACTGTAGTAGTTAAATAACGGTAAATATAAGATAATGGAAAATAAATCTCTATGGGAAAGATCCGTAGCATGTTTTCGATTCCAGCAGAGTAAACCATAACAAACAGAATGCCTATGAACAGCGAGTACGGTATTTTAAGTTAGGAGAGCATTACGAGTATCACAAACGGTATAGAAAACGTAAATCCAATTCAAAGAAGAGTCTTAAAAAGTTAGAATTAGAGCGGCAAGAATTAGGCGAAAAAGAAAACACAATGCCTCTGAGAAAAGACTAAACAGTGATTAGCCTGACAGGTCGTCCATATAGTGTACAAAAAGTCGTCTTGGTTCAACGTTACAATTTCAAAACATCGGAGATAGTAATATGATTTTATTTGCTGGCTTTTTCATCTGTAGTCATAACATAAATGCGGCCATTCAGAGTCCAGTGCCGTGTGATGTTAGGATGCTTCCGTGCATCAGCATACAGTCTCTGTTTTGCTGCTCTTAAGTCCTCATTAATCAAGATACGGCTCATTTTGAAGTTTGATCTCGCCTTGTATTAATTGTCTCTCATATTGTAGGATGTAAATTTCACTGCAATAGATCGAGTCTTGTTGTCTCCGTCTTGTTGTATTTCTCTTTTTTGTTTTTTCTTTTTGGGGGGAGGGGGAGACTTAAACAATATCTGGTGAAGAATTTTGCATCTATTGCATTCATTTCTTCCCCGAATAATTATGGTTTCAGAAAAGTTATTCCAGCATTTTTTCTCTTAGATGAAACTTAGATGCAATCTAGTGCAATATTTGGCCTCTGTTTAAGTCATAAAATGTGCTAGATTGGGATATGAAAAATTCCAACATGCCATGACTTTCTGTCTATTCTCACACCTGGACTGAACTATAAGAAGTTCAAATGATATGCCAGAGTGAATGAGAATCTGTGCCAGGTACTCTCACAATCTAGTACAATATTTGGCATCTTTTTACGTCATAAAAATGTGATACACTGAAAATATGAAAAATTGTAAGGGGTATTCCAGATTTTCCGACTATTGTGGCTCTAGACATTTTTTTAATCTTTGGGGAACTTTACCGGTCAAGACACCCCAAAATGTACATTGACAATTTATTCAAATACACATTCAGTACCCGAATTTTTACCTGTGCTCTCCTTCTTGGGTAATTTGAAATTTTGTTGGTTTATTTATGGGAGGGGAACGTGCGTCAATTCCTAACCTTTTGTCCGTTAACATAACACGACGAAGAAACCACGAAGCGAGGATGTTGGCAGTTGGAATTTGTATATGGGTCCAACATTGGTGTATGCACACCGAAAGTGATTGAATTAGATTGGACGACCCTTACACTGCAGGTCTGCATCACTGCTTGACAGCTGAACCTACAAAAATCAAAGAATGCAACGTTATGATCCGTTGAGTAACGGACTCGAATACAACTCAAACTGATAGGAAAAATGATAATTTTGATCTTCGTTCGAAACCACCACAAACAAGCAGTCTTGATTCCTGAAACTTTCAACTCAGTGAATACCTTCTACATCAGACTCATAAACAAGTGTTGCTTAGACTTTTGTAAGCGAATATCCAAGTTTGTCAACAGGATTGATTCTCAGTTTTTCTTCGAGGATGTTCTCTTTTCTATTTTTTTGTTTGTGTGTGTTTGTATTCCTATTTTGATTTAGATTTGTTTCTCTCATTTTAGGGATGATCTCCCCAATAAGCTCTTAAAAGCTTCACTTTTCAATAAATAAATTAGTGTACATTTTTCAACTGTCCATTTGATAGTGAAAGACTGAAATAAAGTTATATGAATAAATGAATATGTTACCAAACACATATACCCAGTGAAGATCGATATTTGTGTTTGACAATAATGACTGGCTTTATGCACTGTTGGACCGTTTCGAAATTGTTTTCACTGTGACTAGGGACAAAATTTGAGAAAGTCGAAAGAACATTTTCAACACACCCACATTTTCTGTAAACGCAGGGGTATTAATATCTAAAAGTTTTCCCAGTACGTCGCTAAATCTGGTGGTGTCTCGCTTAGACAATGTAGCAACCGTTTCTGCCCCTCTTAAATTATATGCTCCATTCAGGAGTCCCTCACCTTCCTGTTGACAAAGGCTACTTCGTCACTGGATCAAAGTTGTTACCCGGGGTACCAAATTTTCCCTGATCTGTTCTATTGAAAGTGTTGCTCAACTTGATTTTTTTCTGTCGACGCAAATGTTCAAGACTGGGTACTTCCAGCTAAGAACACGCGGGACGTACCGTTACCTACCATCTGGGGACTTATCAATCCAAAAATATGCTTCTACGCTCTTCGCCAACCCAAGATAGTCTCGTCGCTTAGGTAGCCCTACCCCACACTCAACATCTTCTACCATATATGCAGTATGCAGGTATGGCAGGTAGAACTGACTACTGTACCTATTCACAGCTTAAGCAACCATTTTAAGGTTGCATAGGTAATAGATAACAAAGAGTAGTCCTTTCAGATTATCTTTAAGAACTTGGGGTGGTGATGTGTTTTGGGCAAGGTATCCTTATGATATTATATAACAATATCTTTTATCTATAATGTTGTACAATAATATTCCCCTGAGAATAAATCCAACTCATTAACCTCATTTTTGCTGAAAAATATACTAGATTCGCGTTCTAGAAAATTCGGAGAAATATCATAATTCGGTCGTGCACCACAAGTGGTTAGTACATACTCCTATGCCAGTTACTTCCCAAAGTTTTAGTAGCTGTTGCGAGGACTTTTGTCTTGTTTTGAAAAGGAAGTATTAAACATTGTCAAGTTTGCTGCTTCACGGATGTGTAGGTATATAGTGCGTGAACAGTATACTATAATGACATACCCAACTTTAAGAGTAAAGATACTTTTTAAATTAATATTAGGATATGCTATTGGACATTAAGTAGCTTGAAGTACATTCATTATCAACGCAATCAGTAGCGTCTGTGCTACATGTTCATGTTTCACAAATATCCAAATAGATGAAGCCATGATTTGAGAGATTACTTTTTAGCAAAGATCAAATTTTCACCGGCACTCAGTGTTTGCGACCTTTTTGTGACCCATTATCATACTCGTTTGAAAAATCAATAGAATGTTTAAATTCACTCACTTTTAAGGGGTGTGAGGTTTTTCTGTGACTAACACTTTCAAAGACATAGTGGTTAATGTTTCCCTTACCCTTTATTTAGTTTTGGTTCAAATGACGTCATCTTCTCCATTATAGTGTTACCAAAAGTCTACTCAAATTTTGTGATCAGCTGCATATAGTACTTCAATAATATGAAAAGAAACTAATTAGGAAACCTCCCATATATATGGAAACCCCTTGAGCGTAAGGACTGTCTCAGATTCGTCAATTCTAAGTGAGCGAGAATGCATGGCTAATGCAATGAAATATATGTGAAGAAGTTGCGTGCATGTATGCTCCTTCTAAAATTATGTAGGCGAATATTCTAAATTTCCTGACAATTGGGTTCGTTCTAGTGCGTAATTGTTTGAAGCTTTATTGAGCAAAAATGAAAGTAGACCTACTCTTCGATCGTAAACTTGCCTGTCTGAGTATGCCTATGGGTAAAAGGATATCCCCATATGGTTCATGGTATGTGAATGTGACTGTTGGTATAACTATTGCTGGCTTGTTTGTTCCTTGCCGCAGGTAAAAGGAATCTATGCAGTCCTGATTTTGTTTGCGTGTGTGTGTTTGCGTGTTTGTGCTTGTGTGTGTGTGACACTTGTTGTAGACAGGATATCTCAAGAATGGTAACCATGACTGATCTCATACTTGCTGTGTGGGTTGGTCATAGTAAGTAGATGATCCCTAATGTTTTTGGTGGAGTTCAAAGGTCATTTGAGGTCACCAGATGGCAGAATGTGAAAACCTTGTAAACATGGTATCTCAAGAATGGTAACGGTGACTGATGTCATACTTGGTGTGTAAGTTGGTCATACTTGGTTGATGATCTCTATTGCCTTTGGTGAAGATCAAAGCCATTTGAGGTCACCGGAGGTGAAAGTTTGAGAAACTTGTAAACACATTATCTCCAGAAGAGTAACTGTGACTGATGTCATACTTTGTGTGTGTGTTGGTCATAGTCGGTAGATGATCTCTATATATTTTGGATGAAGTCAAAGGTCATTTGAGGTCACCAGAGGTCAAACTGAAAAAAAAATCTTGTAAACACAATATCTCCAGAAGATTAACTGTTACTGATGTCATACTTAGTGTGGAGGTTGTTCATATTAAGCAGATGATACCTATCGTTTTGGTGGCGGTCAAACGTCATTTGAGGTCACCAGAGGTCAAACTGTAAAAACATATTAAACACAGACCTCCAGAACAGTAACTGTGACT
>VJOZ01049687.1:2367-15135 GCA_009801055.1 Stichopus horrens | reverse complement strand
TGCATTTGCTAAGCTGCATGTACCCAGCCTTCAAATAGGGATATCACATCTGCAAATCCTCAGTTAATGGGAAAAATATAAATCTAAGAAGAATGGTATTAATGCATATCAAAATTTTTTTAATGGGGCTGAGTCCCCAACTCTTTGCCCCTCCCCTGTTTCATTGCCAGTGCATAATATTGCTAGACATATAAATCCAATTCAAGAAACAATTACATGTTTTGCAAGTTTGGTGTTGGGTTAACAATCAGACCATTCCGTAAAGAGAGTTACCTTGACCTAAAATCTGAAAGAAAGTTCATGCCACAGGTGTTGCATCTAACATTGAAGTACATAAGTTGAAGGTAGAGGAAAATAAAAAAAAAAATGAAAAATGAATCCCTGCGATGAAATATCTGCCCTGCCCATTTTCAATATGAATTTGTTAAAATTTTGTATTTTGTGAATGCCATATGAGAAATACAGTGTTCTTTACAATGAATGCATTCCCTCTATGTAAATTGGGTTAAAATCAATTTATATTGATCCATTCTTTCACTACAACTATGGTTTTCCTATATCACTTCACCCTAGATGCCTGTTGGTGAGGTTGTCAAAATTGTAACATTTGAAACAAAATTTGATCAAAGTTAATACCACACCTACTCTATTGTAACTTCTGTTAAAATTGAAATTCAGTTGCAAAGTTTTTGTCACAGAACAAAATAATAACACCATAATAATGAAATTAATTAACTATGCACTAATTAACATTTAGCAGCTCCTGAAATTTTTTTATGGACATTATGGTATGGATGTTACTACAATGACATCCCATGTGCAGAAACTGATAATATTTTGAGCTTCAATGATAATCGTAATCTTTGCAGTGTGTGTGTGTGTGTATGCAAGTGATGCCCTACCTTGTAAACATGATATCGCTAGAAGGGAGGTTGGCCAGATCTCATATATGGTATGTAGGTGTACCACATTAAGTAAAAGGTCCCTGTAGTTTTAGGTGGAAGGCAAAGGTCATTTGTGGTCAACAGAGGCCAAATTGTGAAAACCCTGTGGAAACATTAGCTCAAGAGGGGAAGCTCAGACAGATCTCATACTTTCTATGTAAGCTGTACATTGAGTAGAAGGACCGGATTGTTTTTGGTGGCGGTCAAAGGTCGTTTGCGGGCATCAAGGTCAAATTGCAAAAACTTTTTGATATGACATGATATCTCCAGAGAAGAAGCTTGCACGTGGCTCACATTTTGTTTGTTTGTTTGTATTCTAATTAAAAAATATAGCCTCCCAAATCAAGATTTTGTATATTTCCTAAACATGGTATATATAGGATGGTCAACATGTTGGTATAGATGTCCAGCAAGATGATAATGCACACTATGAAAGTATTGTCATACACTCACTAGCACTTTGTTGCAATTAAGCATGCTAGTTAACCTCCTAATTGACACCTCTGTTACACTAGCCTAGATTCTTTCCGTGGAGTGGTGGAGATCAAAGGTCATTAGGGGTCAACGTATAGACCTTATTTAATACGCTAGATTCAAAGTGCTTATAATGGAATCATTGAAACCACAGGTGCCTTTTGCCTTTTTTTTTATTAAAGCCTTGTCCCAGTTTACACACTTTGGCAGAAAGCTTATTGAACAATTTTTTTCAACCACCCAACAGATATTGTATCAACCGTTAATCTGTTGTTGAATGTCTCATTTTGTGTACAAATGTAACGTCCAGAACCGTGGAATGACCCATGACCATGGCTAGTACATGTACATGTGAAGTTCGTGGGTTGATCCATTGATGCATCAGTATTACCAAGTACCAGCAATCCATCTGACTTGCAAGTTAGTACTACATGTGATCACTGTTGAAGGTGCCACAAACCTAATGGTGCACCAAGGTTGCTAGGTTGCTGTAAATGACGATGAGACTGGCTAAACCACAAATGCATAGAATAGTACAAAATTGTTTTGATCTCCAAATATCTTCTATGCTTTTGTACCATGACCTGATTTTGCATATCCCAAAAAAATGCCCTGGGCTGCCTAAAATTGTCCAGGGCCCCAGGACATTTGTTACCCTGTCATCCTTTTCTTGTAAGCCTACAATTGTATTGAAGCACTGGACAGTACAAAAGCCAAAGTTAAAACATTATAAATTAAACAATCCTCAAAACTAAGTGAAGTGCATATGATCCCTACTCATCCTTTTCAATTCAATTTACTCATCCTGTCCATTGGTCAGAACCATCTGATTAATTCCCAGTAAATCCACTGGTAGGACAACCAAACCACTGTCAAAATCTAGCAGTAATCTATATGGGAAAACACAGATCGCAGATGTGCATATTGGACAGAACCATGCATCACAATTTTGCATAAATTATTTAATTCTGCTCTTTATAAACTGGTATGAAATGGCTGTAGAAAAGAATGCAAACTTGTAATAAGTACCCAAACAGATGACAGATGGAATTAGGGGAATGTTGCTTCAAGTTTCAATTATAGTTTCTTTTGTTCAAACTTTACGTTCAGACAGATTCAGACTACAGTGTACTGTACATTTTATTTCTTTATTGGTTTAAAGTGATTATGGCATTCAGTTATTAAGGCTGAACAGTTAAACTTTATAAGCAAAGGGGATGGCTGGTAACTGGTTAGAACTTTCAACAGGCCCTCATTCTGTTCTGGCTTAGGTTACAGCAAAAATTTAGTTAGGCTAGATGGGTAGGACGACCACATTGCAGAAGATGGTGCGAGACAGATGTTGGCATAAAAATGTGACACGCGATGAACATAGTCTCTGGCAGAAGTTGGTGTACAATACATTCATAGACAGCACATTAGTTGGTCTGGCTTTGACAATGAAGATGATTCCGTTGCATAATAGTTACCACACTGTGAAACAATCAAAGAGATGACAGTTGACTAGGTTAGGGCGTTAGGCTGACTGTATGATAATCATAGCAATACACAGTTATGAAAAGGGAGCCTCCAGATCAGTGGATTAAAAATTGTTCCTTTGAGGAGAATTCAGCACAATTATTTACTGAGCCTTAGATCATTCTTCAAACTTTCAGTAAAACAGAGCATCATCACATTATTCTAGACATTTCGACAGGGTATGAAGCACCATCTGTTTTCGTGGAAATGAATGATCGAGACTCTTTGATGACAAGAACCTCCCTGCAATGAAACATCTAGTCTTTTCGATTCAAAATTAGTGGAAGTCCACAGTGGAACTCTGCACAGAGCATTCCAGAATAGGACCAATCACATATTGCAGTAGCTTAACAAATTTTAAAATATAATAATCAGTTTTAGTACTTTCATCAAACATTTCTACAGCAATTTGTAGCTGTCCCAGGAGTAATTGTATCTTCTATGTTGATGCTGTGATTTTGGCCATATAATTTACATGTCATTAAAACTGTTGGAAGCCATTGAAGAATTCATCAGCTGGTCAGTCAGAATTGATGATGGTTATTTTAAGTGACTAACATAGTGGTGAGTTGCCTGTAAACATTAAGCCATTCTCCTGACAATGAAATAAACATCTACATGTTACATTTGTAGAATCCGCAATTTACTGTAGCATGTCTGTGAAAGTACACCAATGCAGCTTAAAATTCAAACAAAGGGACATTTGTTGATCTGTGAATAAACAGTGTAAATTAATATTTACTGGTGGAATTTACATGAAGATCATCTTTTCAACTTACATTTGACCTTGGTCATCCAGCATTTGACAATCACAGGTTGCATTTAAGCATGAACAAAAGTTACAAACCTGTAAAACACTGGGAAGAATCATCTTTACTGCCACGGATGTTCCTGTACATTTATCATGCAAGAGCTGGCTCTGCTAAATTATTATTTGGCTCAAACTGTCGAATCACAGGGACATTCACAAGTCTCCATTTGTTGATGTTATTGGTTGGCTTTAGGGCTTAGGACTGGGCTAAGTACAGATCAACGTTCATGTGGTTGTACAGCAATGCTTACAGGGAGTATACAGTAGTTTGACTAAATGCACAATATTTCGAATTGATCACCTGCAACTCTCTTTCATGAATGTTATTTGTTTCTTTTGTTAATGCAAATGAGGTGATTCGAATGAATTGAACGTAATATATTCGACAGTTGAAGTAGACATTGTTGTAAAAAGTCTTTGGCAGGCAGAGTACATTTGTGCCATTTTTCTGTAAACGATGGATTCGTTTTTTTCATACAGTACTAGAAGCTTACAAGAATAATGGGATAATCAGTGGCCCCAAATGTGGGTCATGCAGACAGAGCATTGTAGATTCAGAGCAGTTGTACACAATATTTGAAAGGGTAGCAGTGAACATTAAGTTACACTCATACTTTGATGTCACTTATAGTGCCACACAGCACAGTAGGTTTGACAATTTCAATTAAGAAAATAATAAACACAAAATTGGTAAACTAAAACAAACTAGGGAAACTCTCTTCTGTGTGGGAATTATCAAATGATGATAATTGCCAATTATTGTCACTTCTGCTAATGGAATGCTGGAGGGATCAAATATTCCAACATTTGAGTGTATCCCCTAAGCAGGAAAATGTAAAAAGAATATAAACTTCTCTAACAATTCACTGTATGTGACAATCTAAAGTGCCGTGATGTTTGATAATGAAAGACGATTGGTACAGAGGGATTGGAAGGAACCCATCCTACTACTCTGGAGAGAACTTGTGTCAAAGATTTAGTGTTGAGTCTTCTGGACAGTAGAATCATTTACCCACAGTACCAGCATTTATCTATGTACAGTACCAGTATATAGTGACAATACCACCATTTACAGTATGTAGAGTACCAGCATTTACCTACAGTACCAGCATAGGGTACCTACATTTGCATTACCTAGGGTCCTAGCATGTCTACTGTACCTAGAGCACTAGCATTTACCGACAGGACTAGCATTATAGTGTGCCTTCAGTATTAGTATTTTTCTAAAGGACCAGTAAAACGTAGAATACCAGCATTTGCCTAGATACTTCATGTACCAGAAATTACTGTATATGTTCACTGTGAAGTACCAACATTTACCAGCATTTATCTACAGTAGGTTCATCTATTTACTGCATAATTTCCACTCGAAGAGTCCTGATGTGCCTTCACTTAAATCTAGAATATCCAAAACATGATCAGCTTCAACTTGTTGAAGAAGTTTGAAGGAGAAAGTACGAAGAAGGAAGTTGTTAATTACCATTGGATGGGTATGAAATATAAATTTTTAAGACTGGAAGGAAACAGTAAAAGGAAATTATGCTTTTAATATGAGGGATAAATAAATGTCTTTTCATTTTGTGTCCATGGGTGTGAAATGTGAATAGTGTTACAGTCACAGAAACTTCTTTGTTTAAACTTGCAACAAAACATTCTTTGCACTCTATTTAACCTTCAGACAGAAGTTGTTTTTTATGCGAAAATCATGTAACATACTACAGCACACTGTGTAGTGTACTGCAAGTTGCATAAAAACATAGGATGGTCTGTATGGGTCGGTGGTGTGGTTGTGACGATGCAGGTAAAAAAGTCTGCTTATTTGTTTTTGTATATGCAGGGCAGATTCCCCAGTGACCACATTGGATTTATATCCTGTTTTCCCTTCCACTCTGCAATCATTTTACTGTCATGTTTACATGCATTTTACATGATGCAGACTCAGCCCTTTTTTATCAGCATCAAAGAATCACAAACACAAAGCAACCATAAAAACAAAAAGGGGAAAAAATATTATTGCAAAATAAATCCATATAATGCCCTGATTGTCCTCAAGAGGAAGGTGTGAAGAGGTTTCATATTGCACATGCTTGTACTGTTCATCTCTGGCTAGTTTGACACTGTTTATATGTCTCGTATTGTGCATGAAGACACACACTGTACAGTGCATTGTCACACTACTTTCTCTTGAACCACCGTACTGCTCACGAGAGAGCTCTGTGCAGACTGACTCAGTGTAACTGTACTGTTTGAATCAAATGTGAACACTGGGAAAAGTTGGGAGACAAAAGAACAGGAGGTTGAAATGTTATAGTTGGAACATCTAAGTTACAGGTGAGAGTTGTATGTGATAACTGATTTATCAGATTGATGTGATCGGCTTAAAACTTTTGTCAGCCATGTATCTCTCATTTCCGCATTTCTTTTTATACCTTCTTTCTCGTGTACGCTTTCCCTTTATCAGATAATCGATGTCTGTAATTATGTAAGTCAATGTGATGTGTTTAGTGCCTATCAGACAGCAGGACCTTGAAGCACTTAAAATTACATCATTGTTCGATAGCGTCAGTGATGCATGAAAGAAACTGCACTCACAAGTGTGCATCACAACTCAGTTGTAACAAAGGGGAATCATGGAGGGTGGATGTAAGGGGGGGTAGGATAAAGTGCTCTCCTGCACTTTCAAGAATGTAGACATGATCATATTTTCATTCATTCTTCATCTGTCCTTGCATTAGTTGCAGATCAATTACAGCACATTTGTTATACTGTGTGTGGTAGAGAAGCATATAGCAAGGTTACTGATTCTTTCATTCTTGCACATGTAACTGTAGTTTTGTTTCTTCTTAATATGCATTTTGATAACATTCCAAGGCCAACATTATGGTGGTCAATGATGACTTTGAAAGCCTCCTTGTTTTAGTGCATAGTGAATCGGTTTTGTCACTATTACAGTGTAGGATAGGAAGCAACATGTCCTACAGAGTGATCTCTTGTGAAACACGAGAACACATTTTCATGAACATTTGCTTCGTTTGGCACTTCTCGTTGTTGTCCTTGGCACATAATCTAGAGGTTAATCTGCTTTTGAACAAGGTTCCTCAAAGTTTGATAATTCTCACAGGTACTGTCCCTAGCGTAGCAACTCCCCTGGCGATAATGATAGAATTGATGGACCCTGCATGATCATGTACAGTGAACGAGACCTGAAATTCTGCTTGTCGCGTGTGATATGTATCTGTAACAAATTAAAAGTTGATTTTATCGTGTATATATGATGTTTGCCTTTGTAACAGTCTCACTTAATAAAATAATCCTGCCCAGCAGATTTGAACCGTAATCTACTGCTATAATTGGCAGACTAAATTATTAATGTGCATCTCTGCTGCCTCTACCTACTACATATTACACATTCAGTAATAGCCATGCAATGAGTAATTTTCGTCTAGACCTCTGCTCTGACTGCGTGCGACATACACGGTGCTCTGAGTCGGATGTTAATGACACGTACGGGGGAAGAAAACGGGATATTTTCTTATTATCGCAGGGCTTGATGTGATTAGATCTTTTGCCTCTAATCATCAGCATAGAGTACATGCAGTGCTGTATGGTGTCTATTGCTATTACAGCTAGGTGAGAACAGGCTGGACTGGTATTTTTCCTGTCATAACTGACATGATCATGCTCTAGAAATGTTTCATTTTTTTTTTAGATGGGTGAATAACTGTAAGAAAGCAACGAAAAGTTGTTCGGCAGTGGAACTTGTTTCCAAGACAAAAGGCAAGTGGATTCTGTGACGGAGGCCTAGATGTCCTTAAATCAGGCAAAACCAAATCAGTTAGAGACTTAACTAAGTGCAGAGCTTGAGAAATGTAACAAGTAAATCTGCCAATCAAGTTTGCAATTGCAGACATTCCAAAGATGGAATCGCATCGATTGTAATTTAGGCCAAGAAGTTGACATGATGAAAATACACTTTTAATGGCATGATATAGATTAGGACAACTTTTGTGATGCTGGCACGGTATTCGTTCTTGTGGTGAACTGTTTGTAAAGGTGATACCTCAAGAAGGGACTTGGAAGCTCAGATTGAGTTCATATTAGTCGTGCACCTCACAAGGTACAAGAACTGTACTGTTTTTGTGTTTGATAAGTTGATAAATGCCGATCATATTGGTGAATAGCCATGGTATAATATAGATCTATTGAAAGTTATTTGCATTTCTCAACAGCTGTTCATCCAGTTTCCGTCAGTTGTAGCAAATTTATTTTTGTGCAGGATGTTAACCTCTAGCTACATTTCATTACATGCATGATATGTGGGGCCTAATGCCTTGTCCCATCAGAATCTTGGAAGATCTTCAAATGTCTGCAAATCTCAAGAACAATAAAGTGAGTTATCATGATATCTGAAATAAAATGTGTAGTTTGATCCTTAGCTAGTTGATGCCCCCACTTAGGTTTTGTCATGATGACTAATGTGTATTCTGATACTATGTTAAAAATCTATCTCAGAATTGTTTGCAAATATTATTTGCCCATTTTTCTTCATCTATTGTATGGTGATTATTTTACAAAGTGTCATTTGCTAAACATATTAAAAACTTTCAACTGTCATTAACTTATGTTGTTTTTGATATTTGATATTTTTTCCCTACAAACAGCGTGTGAATACAAAATTTCCTGGACAAGTAGGTGGATTAATGTCGTATGTGGCACATCTGTACTGTAGGTGGCAGTTAAAAGATGGTCTTGTTGTTTGGCAATGACATCATACATAATGATGAGAAAGCTGCTAAAGTGTCTTTCAACATTTTGCATATTTACTAAAAGCATAGTGTAACAATGATGGTATATGACTGTTTATATGACTCATGGTATAAAAATGTTACTTATGTACCATGCATTGATAGGCAGAGGTCAGTTTTCTCGACCAAACTGGAAATCTCACCGGTGTAAATGCAGGCAAATAATTTTGATAGCTGGCATAGCATTTTGCTTCACAAAATGTCTAATATGCTTTAGATCTATGACAAATACAGACATGTTATTCATGTTGTAATTGTAGACTTGTAATTATCTCAGATTGGGGAGTTGCAAACACTCACCACATGTAATGTACATTGAACACAAGAGTTTCCTTAGTGGGGGAGGGGGAAGAAGAGGGGTGATGGGGAGAAGAGGTTCGAAAATTCGACCGAAGGACACCTGCACCCTTTCATTGACCTAAAAGGTAGATAAATATACAGGAAAGCACGAAGGTATCATCTGACATCTGAGTGTTCAGAGAGCATGCCATAAATCTTTTCTGCCTCTAATACCGAAACACTTCTTAAAGTGATTGTTATCTCAGCTGTATTGCAAGAGCTGTATTTAAGACCCTAGGACCTTTGTCGTGGCTCAGTTCCTCAACTGCATCAGAGTCCTTTTAACTGGGCCCATACACCAATTCTGTCGATGTTTTGCACCCCACATGCAGTTGGTTTTGCACTGACCCCCACCACCTTCTCATTCCTCCTTCAAGTAGCTTGTGGACTTTAATAAATGAAAACTGTACTTGTGCTAGTGTCATTGCTCTTTGCAACGTCAATGGTAACTGTTTTTCACAGTACATGTACAGGGATGTCTTCACATATATATTTTCAAGGAAATATTCGATATGTATGTATTAATGTTGTGAGACTGTTACAAATAAATGTCACAGCACATTTCCTTCTTCTCTACATTACTTTCACACAATTTTCTTGCCAATGTCTGATTCAAGCTTGTCTGATTGAACCATGTCCAATGCAAGTTGCGACCTCTGGGTCAGTGTGTAGAACTTTGATTCCGTTGTTTTCTTTGAAATATAGTATAATAGTATCATATTGTCATGTTACAGATCATGTTTCTTTATATTTCTCTGGAAAAAGAGCTCTTTAAATATTTCAGTAAATACAATTAATGTTCCATTCTTCTTTTATAGACTAGTGGGAGCTTCTGTAGTACTTTGTGCTTTCACTCTCAAGTCAGACACTTTTTAAGAACATGTCTATTAACCATGGAGTTCAGTTTATTAAGAGAAAGTTGCGGATCAGAGTCGAGTCTGAGAAGCGCCCGCGGGAAGGAGGGGCCCTGGAAGCCCACAGGCAATCAGTCAATAATAATGTTGAGACGAGTGCCACAATAACTTCCATAAATTGTGAGAATGAAAATTACGATCCGTCGGTCTGGGATCAACAGCAGATGTGCAGACATGGCAGAGGGGGCAGCAAACACCAGAAGAAGAAGATGAATCTCGGGGGACTCCTTGCAGCCGCCGACGCTATGCTCTTCGATGCGATCGGCAGGGGTGAGTCAAAGAGGACAAAAGTGGCACACTCATCGTGGAGTGATTGTTCCGTGGAGAGTCAGTCAGGACCAGGATCGATGACAAGAAAATTTGAGGGAAGTTTGAGCGAGGGAGAATTCACCTGCGAGGTAGTGGATGTTCCATTATGCATTAGAGACTGCACACAGAGCGAGGAGGAATCGCAGTATGTTCTCATCACATCAACAAACAAGCAGGATGAAAACCGTTCCAAGGACAGTGACATGCTAGAGAATGAGGTAAATGAACCTGTGACTAATCAGGTGACATGCGACGATGCCTTAGAGGGTGGTACGATGCAGCTATCTTTCTCCTCCTTATCTTCAGATTCGGTGGATTCGACATCAACGTCAAATTCCGCCACACACGGAAGCTACACCCTGTGGCATTGCTCAGATGACAGGTCCGAGGATGGGGGCAGCGAGGACGAAGATGACGACGACCTCAACGAAAATTATCTGACACCAGAGAACAGTAGCATCCAGAGAGTGTGCACTTGCCAGGGCCTGAATTTTTGTGAGTGTGTATCATCCAGGGAAAATACCTTGAAAAGGAAGCTGGTACCACTGCTAAGGGACTTTGATTCGAACGAATCCATTTACTCTGTGGATTTTGAAGTCAGGCCAAAAGATCACCCTCCATGTGTTGGCACCATTTCAGCACCAGCTGAAGACCTCGAGGGAAACGGAAACATGGAAGCTGAAAGTGGCAGGTTCGCAGGATATCATCAGAATGTCACAAATGTAAATGCAAAAGTGCATGTGAATGCTGCCTGTAATTTCAATCAGTCATTTACAAAAACAAAAGCTCACAATGATCAGGAGACCAATCGCTTTAATGAAAAGAAAGACTGTACTGGTGTCAAGGCTGTTGAAGAATGTGTTACACAAATGAATGTTTTGGAACTTGACAGCCCATTGGGCGATGCATCCACATGTGTCATTGAGAGTGATAGCGTACTCCACAGCGGCAGCTACGGTTCTTGTGCATCATCATGGAATACCACCGAATCATCTGAACATGACGCTTCTCGTTGGGAGGATGCTAGTGATGTCCTTCAGGCATCTCAGGGTAGAATGCCCGATGAAGACAAGATCTCGAGAGAGGGCCAAGACTTTGAAATGGTAGATATCGTGGCAGGGAGGGAAATTTCCGCAGAACATGGGAGTGCTAAGACGAGGAACTTGTTCGCGAAACTCCACTTGAGTGGGCTTCAAAACAGAGGTGGTAGAGAGCAGGCTTTGACCTCATCTCAAGTCATGGTAGTTCCAGAAGAAAAGAATTCCAGGCAGATTGAAAGGTACAATGTGAGAACAGTTCCACTCATGGATGAGAAAACAAAACTCTCTTCAATGAATTCCAGACTGATGGAGGATGGACCAGACCGTGGAAAAGTCGTGGACATCTCAAGTAAAGACACGAGTCCCTCCGAGGGTAGCTCTCTTGGTGTGATGGATTCAGAATGCTCCAGACATGTTGCTTGGACATTGGCAAACAATGCAGCTGCCATTATATTACTCCTTGATCATAAAATGTAAGTAGTAACTAACTACAACAGAGAATTAAGCAGCTTTTGTATCTATATATCTGTTCATATGTACAAAGATGTTGCTGCAGTGTTCTACTTAGTTCCTTAACTCATCAGTAGAAACATACATGTTTACTTTTTGTTTGAAATTAATCACACATGCACCTTGCAGCATTTAGAATCCACTTGTTTCTATTACTGTAGAAGGAAGTACTGGCATGAAATAATGCCAGTTTAAATATCTCTGTCGAAAGTTTCCCTGACTGCAGCAAATCAAACTTTCCTCACTGATGCAGCTTTCACAGTTCTCCCTGAAACGTTCTAAATTGCGACTTAACTGGGGTACATCATCTTAAAGACTCGCTTCAGTCATTTCTGCAGAGCTGTGTACTCGTCAGATGGTGCACATTTTCTTCTGGGTGAACAGTATATCATATTAAACGACCAATAAAAAATGCATTCTTCGTGTTCTGGCCCCCCCCTCTTGAGGAGTACAAAAATTAAAAATGACACCAAAGAATATTGCACACCATCTTTAACGGTAAATTTGACAATGTCATTTTTCTAAAATACACCAAAAGAGTTTGACTGAATTCGTAATAAAAACAGCATATTATAGATTACCAATTTTGGTGTGAAGCATGGTCTCTGAAATTTCCATTGTAGTAGAAAGATTTTTTGTATTTATGTGAAATGTTTTGGGCAAAAAATAAAAAGATGCTGTACTGTAGATTTTCTTTTCATCTTTAAGTGCACTATTGTTTTTTGCTACTTTCATGTGCTATAAGTGTCTATTAAACGTAAACTTTTTGTTTGTTATTTTCGGCACGTTTGCAATAAATTTCTCCAACGACTGATTTAAGAATTTTATCGCATTCTCGTTTCTTTCACTAGATCTTTGTTGCACACCCTCCGCACACCCTATCTCTGCATGACTCATTTTAAAGCTTTTCTTCTGCTGATTATTTGAGGTAATAATATTCCAAAGCAGCAATAAAAATGCAACTCCATCTGGTACAGTATACAAGTTTATTTTCTAATCCTTGTTCATTTTTTTTTTGTGCGTGTCTTTTGTTTTAAAGTTTAATTTGTTTCTTCAACAATCAGCAAAATCCTTCAAAACTACGCTACTAATACATTTGTGCAT